>SNQJ01S0065769.1:54393-75298 GCA_010110895.2 Picea sitchensis | reverse complement strand
CACCATCCACTTGAATACCAACTAGATAGGGAAGATAGGAAACTGGTGGGTTTTAAGCAAGATGGTGGGAAAGTCAAATTTTGACTGTGCTAAAAAATGTTAGAACACATCTAACAATAATTATCTACCTCTAATCATATCCATCAAAGGTTAGTGATCACAAAAAATGATAAGTCAATGGGCTATATATAAATGTGCAACAACAATCATGACAAGTTAAAATACTACACGTCCTTTCTTGATGTGTACACTGCACAAATCCGAACCTCAACTAGACTAGGTTGCTCCAGTTATGAGGAAAAATAGTTCTTTATAGATATGGTCTATGTGTTCACCCAAATATTGTCAACAAGTAGCCACAACTATATCCTTTGAACTTCTTTCCTCAAACCACTACTTCACCACCCTTCATCAAAACCATCTATAGTGCCATGTTTGTAATAAGTTCATTTCAATCCAACAACATCATAGATTCTTTTTCAACCCCTTGTCTTTTAACATTTCTCTTACCTTTCTTACATTCTCCCACCTTCCAATGGAAACATAGATGTTTGGAAGCAACACATAAATTAGAACTTTTTTAGGGTCTCCCTCAAGAAGATTTTTTAGCACATGTTTTGCCAACTCTACGTTGCAATGAGCTCTGTGTAAGACCCCTATTTCCCCTGGCTTGTAATTAATCATGATTAATGATTGCTATGCAATGACACATAGACATTGCAATTGTATTATTGTTTAATTGTAAATGCCAACAACTGACTGTGGGGGTGAAGCCTTAAAGTACTGGCCATGATACCACTGTAGGAATGAGAGGAGATTCTATTAAGATAAAGGACCCCAAGCCACCTTGCTGAAGTATTATGATCTTTTCCCTTAGTCTTGATTTCAAGGAAAATTAGTTAATGAGGAAGGACTCATGGTTGAGCAACCAACCACCCTCAATGAATGGAAGTATGGAGGGATTCATGAGGTGATAGAAAGTTTTCAGTTAGAGGACAACAAGAGAGATCACCATGAGTCCCCATGATTGACCCACTAGTGTGTTCTGAAAGAAGAAAAGGGACAGGTCGAGAACCTTCTTGGGAATTTTACGTGCAGGGGATGCACGAATGGGCAAGGGAGAAGAGTCTGGTCTTGAGAGGGAGATACATAATGGAGACCATGTATGGGAAGGAGACACAAGTCTTAGAGGAAGGGTATGGCAGCAGAACTCATTGGAGAGTCGAGGAACCCAACTTGAGCTGTGAAGGCTGCGAGAATTAAGAATAAGCGTTGGTGTATTTCCTCTGTCGATAGATCCTATCCAAATGTTTATATATTTCATCATTGATTTATGCATATCCCATCTCATAATGTTGAGATTATTAAGAATACCTTTTCTTATATCTTCCTTTACCATTCCCAACATTTTATAAAAACTTACCTTAGAATCAGTGCATTTCTTCGACAATTTAGTCAAATCTTGAAGATTTTTCCTAACATGTTTAATATTTGACTTAATATTTGTCATTTGACTTCGAATGTAAACACTTTTTCTAATCATTTTGATGCCAATGAACTACACCAACAATTGATAATCATATAGTGAATTGCATCTTTTTGTGTTTGAAAAGAAAGAAATAGCATATTCAAAATTTCATTTTATGTGTGTGAAAATAAAGAAAAGGTAGATTCATTTTTTATGAGAGCCACATTCCTTGGAAGCAAATTTGACAATGAACTCACTTATTAGTAATTCTCTTGATTGGTGATTTTCTCTACAGTTATTTCATAATTCATCATTGCTAAGAGTGGCCTCTACTTTACTTGCTAAGATTGAAATCGATTCTCTCACACAACTACCTTCATTGAGAACTTTGACTTGATTTGTGAAGTGGTGCATGGCCATTACCAAGGTCAAATTCATTGAGCTTTACGTCTCAACTACCTTTATGGAGAATCCTAATGCATATTGTCATCAAACTCAGTGTAATGCACCTTTTACTATTACATGAACTATCATTGCAACACTAGTTTTAGATATTGTAATTTCTTACATTATTCTCTTAAAAATGGATACACAACTAAACTTTGTTGTTCCATATACCAATTTAATCATGTAGACATTTTAATAAAATCTATCCATCTATATATCTATCTAACATATGACTTATGATTTATTAGTTTATGAAATCTTTGTTTAGTAATGTCAAACAACCTTTACCCTTTCAAACTTGCTTGCTTTTTACATGAATTACCATAGCACAACATACAATGAGAGCTCACAGTGACAACACCTAACTTGTGAATAGGTGCTTTAGAAAGTTAGGTGTACAAATTATAAGTAAGTAGACACACCAAAACTTTCTTCCACAAGAGAAAAAAAGGCAATTGAGATATCTCATGAAACAAAAGTGATGTTAAACCAAAACAAAAAGAAATATTCTTTCCATAAAAGCATATGAAAAAAACATACTATTCAAAGACTTTCTTCCACCAGAGAAAAAAGGCAATTGAGATATCTCATGAAACAAAAGTGATGCTAAACCAAACAAAAAGAAATATTCTTCCCATAAAAACATATGAGAAAAACATACTCATTCATTTAATAACACTTTATGTAGGACGGAAAAATCACTCCAAATTAATGGAAAAGAAGAAAATTAACTTTATAACACATTTAAAAGAAAAAAAAAAAAAACAAAATATCAATTCCAAAGTTAATGTATCAAGGAAAAAGAGCTTTGAGAACAAAAATACATGGACTCTCTAATAAATAAATGAACTTTCTAATAAACAAAAGAAAAAACTTAAGCATCAATTTCAAAGGGCTTCAAGTTGAGAACAAAAGAAATGGAGTCTCTAATAAATAAACAAAAAGGGAAAAAACTTAAGCATTAATTTCAAAGGGAACGGTTTATTATTTAGAAATCTTCATTATCGATAGAGAAAAACAATTCATATATAGTTATATAAGAAGGTGCCATTGAAACAAATTAATGATATAATTTAAAATTATAAAAATGATACAAATTATAAAAAAAATGTGGTTAAAGTTTAATGGAAAAGAAAAGTAATATGTGAACTATCCACATAATTGATATCAATCAGGTTATTTTGATCAAAATTGTAAATATTTTCGTTTATTTAAATATAAATATTTTCAATATAAATATTTTCAAAAACCCCTTAGCTCGTTAGCTCGTAATGCTGGCTTCCTTAATATCGGCCTCGCAGCAATTCTCCGGAATTGCAGAAGGATTATGAATATCGGCCTCGCAGCAATTCTCCGGAATTGCAGAAGGATTATGAGCGGTTGGTCACGTCCAGAGGCAAGCGCTGGAGAAGAAGGGCAACTGAAGTCATTGTTAAACTGAACACATTGGCTCCTCATTGGGACACGTCCAGTTTCTTTGTTAAACTGAACTCATTGGCTCCTCTCACAGAAGTCGGACTCATGTGTTTCCGTGAGCAAGCTTACCCTAAAATCAAGGCTAATGCGAAGAATGCAGTGTTGAATCTCATTCATAATGAGCGTGAGGGAGAGCAAAAACGTTTTGAACTTTTTTGTGGAGATTGGAATGGACAATGGAACGGATTTGTATAAGAATGATTTCGAATTACACATGTTCGAAGATACTCGAAATTATTATTCTGGAAAGGCTGAGTCATGGATTTCAATGGACTCTTTTCCTGACTTTATGAGAAGGGTTGAACACTGTTTGAAACGCGAGGAGGACAGAGTTGCACATTATTTGCACTCCAGCAGCAAAGAAAAATTGTTAGTTGTAGTACGAAATGAACTACTTTCCCATTATCCAGCGCAGCTTGTAGAAGATGAGCATTCAGGCTGCCCCGCCTTGCTTAGACGATCTGTCAAGGATGTACAGGCTGTTTTGTAAAATATCGAATGGCTTGGAGACAATTGCTAATAGTTTTCTACAACAATTAATCACAGAAGGAAGAATAATAGTAAGGCAGGCAGAAGAAGACTCTGCAATCCACAAGGGGGAGAAAAGGTATATGCAACAACATGCATTTGTGAGAAAGGTTATTGAACTGCATGATAAGTATCTGGAATATGTTGAAGATGCATTTCAATATAACAGTATTTTTATTAGTGCTTTAAAGCAAGCATTAGAGGTAATACGTGGCAAAGATGTTGGAGGAAGCACATTTGCTGAAATACTTGCTATATTTTGTGATAATCTACTTAATAAGGGTGGTGGAAACTTAAGCGATGGTGATGTTGAGAATGTGCTTGAAAAGGTGGTGAAACTGTTGGTGTATATCTATGATAAGATGTGTTTGGTGAAGTTCATACGGAAAAATTAGCCAATAGATTGTTGGTGGATGAAAATATAAACTTTAGCACAGAGGAGAACATAATAAGAAAGTTGAGGGAGCAAAATGGAAGACAATTTACATGGAAGATGGAGACCATGATTAGAGATTTGATGCTATCAAATGAGGGGAATTCTAAGTTTCAGGATTACGTTCAGATTCAAAATATCTACCTTCCAATAAAACTCAGAGGGAAAGTATTGAGTACCAGATTTTGGCCAACATTTCAATTTTCTCAACCTAATCTACCTTTAGATATGGTCAATAGTGTTGAAGTATTCAAAGCTTATTATAAGACAGAAAATAAATATTGTAAGCTTACATGGATATATTCTTTGGGAACATGTAATGTCAATGGCAGGTTTAACAACAACACAAGAATAGAGATGATAGCAACAACTTATCAGGCAATTATACTATTGTTATTTAATGACCACGATCAGTTGAGCCATGCAGAGATTGCATCAAAATTGAACTTGACAGAGAAAGATGTTGCCAAACAACTACATTCAATGGCATGTTTGAATTATAAAATTCTTGTCAAACAACCAAATTCCAAAAAAATATCTATTACTGACATTTTTGAAGTCAATCCTAACTTTACCATTGATAGAAAAAAAGCCATTGATAGAAAAAATGCCATCGATGCACTGATAATTCGCATCATGAAGAGTAGAAAAGTTATACATCATTCACATCTAGTAACTGAATGCATTAATCAACACGGAGGCCTCTTCAAGCCCGATGTTGATGTAATAAGAGGACAGATCGAATCTTTAATTTCCAGGGAGTTCTTGGAACGTGACAAGGAAAATTTTCGTCTGTTGAAATATGTTGCCTAAAAATCTATATTAGTAAAGAGAAAATAAACCCAGGAAAGATAAAAAAGAAGAAAAAATATTGTTTTTGTTCCATTACATAAGCAAATGCTTTCCATTAAAAACCACAAAGTTGCTTCATTAGAGTAAACAATGAATTTATTTATTCTACTATTATATTATTAATTTCACCAATCTTAATCTAGAGAGATGTGCATATGTGTCATTTCATTTCCTCTCGGTCTATGTTGAAATCATCCAAGTGAGAGCACTACATCAAGTTGAACCAATGAATCCTTGTTAGCAAAATATTCTCCAACTTCGTTCATGTAATTCTATCATGCAAAACTTTGAGATGGTGCTCCCAACACACAAAGGATGCAGAGTGGAGCAAAGGAAATCATGTGCCATTTTTTTTTATGAGCCAAGAACTTGGCCAACATGCACTAAAAGGATTTATTGTTGTGAAATACAAAATATATCCACTCCAAACCATGAAACCAATGACATCCATGTGTTAACATTCCAAACATGTCATGTTAACATTTGTACTAGACAACACAAACACATTCTAATGTTCTTGTGTACTGTTGACTATAGAAATGAGCACTTCAAACAAGGAAGCAATTTTGCTACATAACAATAATAGGTCAATCATGTAAAACATTTGAGATCTAAGTCCATTTTTTTATGTTTCATTGTTTGTACAAATGCTTCATAATGATATTCTCATAGTCATCATAGTGTCTTAGTGGAGCAATGTAGGAAACCATCAAGAAGCTGCAACCATATCTTCAAAATGGAGCAAGGAGAAGACACTTGCTACAATTTATCTCCAAACTCTTCACACACACCACTCTATAATGCGTGAAGCAAAGAAAGATGCAATTGCAAGAAAGATCCTCCAATAAAAAAGGCATGAATCTTCATGGCATGTCCATTGTATTTCTAAGAACAATCTCTCAAGGAAGACATGAATGATAGAAGAAGATGAATTTGATTGTGATGTAATAGACTAAAAGTGTATACAATCAACTCAAATGCTTCAATCAAGAACTTGGACATGACAACACAATGATCATTAAGTTCAAAAATGTCTCTAATATGCACCACATGTAATGTGAAATGGTCTCCCATCACAAATACATTATGCCAAGAAAAGAAACAAATTTCTACCATCAAGAAACTATCTCAAATAGACAGTTTTCATGGTCAAACAAAGGAGAAATATTTAACCATTACCATCCTCAATAATCGCATGGTAAAATCAATAGAAATTGATATCACCATTGCATGAAAAATGAAACTTCATGTATTTCTAAAGGAAAAAATTCACTAAAATGGCGTCCATATCTACAAGTTATGACCATTTCAGGTTCCAAGAATGAGGTCTAGCCTTGCGTTTTTTGGAACATATAAAAATCACCAATAAAAATTGGAAATATACTAAATCCAAACATGTCACCATGTAGAGAATTGAAAAATACATAGTCTACCAAAAACCACACTAAAAACGTAAGTTATATGACAAAGTTATGCAAATTTTAAAATCGGCCTCAAAATCTTTGTGTTGATGCACAAAAGCTAACCTAGAAGTGCCACATGGAAACCTATAATTTATTGTAATGGAACCCACCATATGCTAACATGTCAAGGTATATAATATGACATGGTATGTACATAACGTTAATGTGGCATGTACATATGTTGACATTGCATGTTTGGAATGTTGACACATGGAAGTGTATGAAATGATACATGGCAACTGAGATTCCAAGTTATATTTGGATGCAACTATTCATGTGGAACATGTTGTTTCGATGGATGAGTGCACATGGTAGTGATGTCGCAAGTCCTCCAAAGGATAAGTCTATTTAACAAGATGCAAATTACAATTGAGAAGGAATAGGTTTTGAACCCAAGACCCTAACGACCCAAAAAAATAACATTTTATTATAATCAATTGGGAAAATCCATGATATTTGATATTAAATTCATTTGGTATTTGTTGAAGAAATAATTTTAAAATGTATTACATGGAATGAATGACCCCTGTATTCTATAAGAAATTTTCAATATCTAGGGAAAACCAAGGTTGATTGTGCTAAAAAAAAATGGTCGATATTAGCTAATAAAACCACTATAGAAACATTTGTATGGTCAAATCATCCCAAAATGCACCAATTTGCGCAAATATAAAGTGGACCCACAAATCGTCAATCTTATATGTGGCTCAAACAAAGACTAAATTTAACGACATTAACATTGATCCTAACTATTGAACATGCTCCAAATGTAATGGTAATGTCAGATATGGAAAAATTATATTATAATTTGGAGAAACCAAACATGTGATTCATATCTAGATTTGTATATCCATGAAAAAATTGGAATTTAAAAATCATATCTAGAAATTTAGACTAGCATATCTAAAAAACAAGCTAGATGTACTTGTAAATATATATTTGTTTTTTATTTTTTTACTTTTTGGAGTTTAGAGAAATCTTAAAGAATATTTTTTGTTGCTCATTTTTTTGGTATTTTGTGGAGAGATTCATAGTGGTGATCGAAACATGAGAAGCAAGGAAAAGGGAAAATAGAATTGTGTGTGTGTAACATCCCTAGCCACCTGTTGGGCTATGCCATTTAAAATTTTGAACTCTGATACTCATTTAAATCATAAAAAATATTCTACAAATGCACAGATTCATACAAAATAATAACAGAAATACATATGCAATATACATGGGAAAAATTCATGAAAACAAATGCATAAATATTAACGCAACATATGAATTAACACACAATTGACATTTATCTTTGATTTAAAAGAACAACAACTGCGTGCAAAAATTCCATGTTCCTCCCATCCTTAAGCCACACTACTCATAACTCTCAGTAGTGGGTCACCCCCAAGGTGGGACTAAACTCCACCTTGGTAAATGATTCCTAACCTGGATAAGCTATCTCAAACAACAATAAATCTCAGTCACATGTGCCAACTCAAACTAACAACCTACAATCCCTCATTCCCCACATTTTTGTCCCGCCCCAGGAAGTGTGACCCTTCTATGTTCAACAATCCCTTGGATGCCCTACTTCCTTTCCAGGGCTTTAGCAACAGGACGGACAAGAAATCTCAGAGCCATGTAGCTACTGTAGCTACAGTTTGACACCTTTGGGAATCAATTCCCAACAATTCTCTCACCTAGAGAGAATTCTCACGGGCCTGACAACCCACCTCTTCAATATCCTACTCGCCTGACAACCCGCTTCTTCAGTCCAACTCCAAATATAACTAGGGTACAACTACAAGTACATGTATGTTAACAACATGGTACCAATGAAAGCTGAGTGAGTGAATTAATGATGATAGAATGATAGGAAAATGATCTAAGTCCAAACTATATGTATGCATGTTCCCAACTTGACACTTGCCATGTTGAGAACTACCTTGGGCCCACTTGTCCCCATCCTTAGAACTTAGGATAAAATAATTATCCATACTTTATATTTTAAGGAATATTAATATAATATTCCTTTGGGCTTAATCCCCCCTAGATTAGCCCCTTATCCTTAACTTTTAGCCCCCCTTTCCCTATCTAGTGGAGTTTATCTCCCCATACTCTTTTACATGGTTGGTCTGCAACAACGATGTGTTTTCATTAATATTTTCATGTGATTACATATTACAATGATGACTCACTGGCCATTTAACATCTGACTCTCTAGCCTAATAACCACATAGGCACTCTAGCCTCAAAATACATATACACAAAGGCACTCTGGCCCCAAAATCGTGCACTTAATCCGTTGTACGCAAACTCAAGATGGCGCGCACACTTCCTTTAGTGTGCAATCCTCGCACACTTACACAAGTTCATGATACATTATAAAATGTGTGCACTTCTTTGGTATGAGATTCCAACGCATTGACTCAATGCATGCAGAACAAAACCAAATACCTTGTACCATTAGCTCACCAACTTATATGCATAATTACATTTACATTTGTATGTGCAATTGGGGTTCATCCTAGGGGTATTACGTGTGTGTGTGTGTGTGTTAATTCAATTGGAAAATGCTCTTCTGGGTTAGGAGGTCAAATCTTATTTCATCTTTTCAAGTTACCATCTACCTTGGCAACCTACTCTTACTCTCAAAACCCATTTTCATCAGATATTTTGGGGTTACTAGTGATATCTGTGACATGGATCATCGGTAAGTTAACTTGTTCTTTTAAATTCAATAGAATAGAAGTTCAATGTATATGTTTAATAAAGTATATGAATGTGTGTGTGTTGTAATGCCCTTTTTTTTGTTATAGATAACCAATACTATTGGACTTAGCATGAACTAACCCAAATAATACAATGATATTTCGAGATGGTATTTTCTATGGCATCAATATTAATATATGTGTTATCATTTGTATGAATACGAGTCATTATGTTTCCACATATGTTGTGTATTGTGATGATGTACCATGATAGTAGTATTTCATGATGATTATGTGATTATGTTTATGATTATTGTGTCATATTGTTCTATGTTAGTCTAAGATTATCTAGTATTCATGATGTTATGTTGATGTATGGGTGAGTGCACGAAGTTGGTGGACAATAAAGTGGCAAGGGGGTGACGAGAAACACACACTCGCATGAGTGTGTGCATGTTCATAAGAATGCACATTCATTCTTGATGTTAGAGGTTAGGGATTTTTCAAACCTCTACTCAACGTACCACATAGGTACGTTTCTAGGAACGCATGTGCATTCTTAAGAATGCGTGCACATTCTTAGGAATGCACACACATTCATGTCGTGCCCTTTTTTAAGGGACCGTGGGAACAATTTTTGCCCATTTGCACAAACCATGCCTCATGTTTTCCATTTCATTGAGCTAGAGAGGAGAAGAGCACCAAGCAAATGAAAGATCTTTCCACCATGTCCAACTCAAGCCAGGTATGCTTGAATTTCCCTTCCACTCTAGCATTTTTTTAATTTTATTAAATTAATTTAATATCTTCTAAAAGAATCTAAAGTATAGAAACTTCTAATCTTCTAGACAAATCTCATCTAGAAAATTCATAGAGTCACCTCTTTCATTGCCTAAAATTTCCCCTCTAAAAATAACTATAAAGAATATACAAGAAAAAGAGAAGTGGAGGGGGACATTTTGCATCTATTCCTCCCTTAATATCAACTCCAAAATGCCCAACATACTTGGTAGCTTCAAGAATTTAGCTTTATTCATACTTTTGGTAAAAATATCAACAATGTGTTCATCACCACACTAATATTGTAATTTGACAACTTTAGCTTGGACAATATCTCAATTGAATATCAATCTCCACATGTTTGATTTTAGCATGAAAAATTGGATTATCTACAACCTAGATCACACTTTCATTGTCACAAAATATGGTATTTGTAGAATTTTGAGTAAATCCAAAATTTGATAAGACATTTTGAATTCACATTGCTTCTTTTCTTGCATCATTTTTTACTCTATACTATGTCTCACCAAAGGATTAATAGATATTGATCCAATATGGAAAACATAGCCACCTATGGATTTCTTATCATAGACTTCACCCCACCCAAATCCAGATTATTGTATCCTACAAAATAAATTTGGGACCAGTAGCACAATGGATGGCATAGTGCAGTGTACCATGGCTATAGGGAAATTATTTTTAGCAACCAACAAATGAATTTCTCTAGGTTCTCGCATAGATATGGAAACTATATTGACTACGAATCAAACGTCTCGTCTAGTGTGTGTTAAATAAACTAGGTTTCCAACAAGTATCCTATATAATGTAGCATCTACCTTCTTGGAATGACATTCCTTGGTAAGCCTGACTCCAATATAAAATGGAGTAAAAACAAGTTTGAAATCAAGCATTTATTTTTTTTCAAAAGATCCATTGCATATGTTGATTGTGAAAGAAACAATCCATCATGTAGTTTACAAACTTGCAAACTGATAAGCATGCCTAGAGCACTATATCAAATGTTGTTTGAAGGTCTAATTTCAAAGTTTTAATCAACACAATATTTTTGACCAATAATGAGCAAATCATCTACATAAAATATAATAAGAAGGATCTCTCTTTGAACTTTGTTTACATGGATATTTGGATATGATTTGCATTTTTTGAACCCATGGTGTTGAAATAAAAATCTATTATTTTATACCATGCCTTTGAAGCATGTTTAAGTCCATAAAGTGATTTCTTCAATGTAAAAAAAAGTGAGGATGTTTTTTATCCACTATACCAAGGGATTGGTCCATATATATTTATTCATGGATATTCCCATTCAACAATGTATTCTTAACATATATTTGATGAATATGCTAGCTAAGACTTGAAGAAAGATAAATAATTATTTGAATATTATTCATTTTTTATTTTAATTTCTCTATGTCCCCATTTGAATTAAATTTTGTCTTATAAACCCATTTGGAACCTATAACATTTATTAATTTAGGACATGGCTCAAGTTCCCATGTTTGGTTCTTCATCATGGCATCATATTCTACATTGATGGGTTGTTTCTAATCTTTCTTTCCTTTAGTTTCCTCAAATGAAATTGTTGTTTGCAATACCTGTCATAAGTGCACTTCCATATCTACTATTTTCTTGTTCATAAATTTCACTAGAAGGAGAACAATATTGTGTTGTATGCCTCGTTCAAATCTTCTCTAAAGAGCATCATAATGTTCATTCATTTCTTTAACCATGCTTAGGGAACTTTGCAAATGCTAGAAACACTTCTCTAGGGTATTCATCATTCAATGGAAATAATTGTATCGTTTCATCATCCTTCTTGATGGTTTAAACATTTTTTTTCTATCATATATCATTCATTTGTCAAATTGTCATAGTGTTCACAATAGCAAATGGAAATATATTATGAATATAAAATAATGCACACATGTGATTTTTTTTGTTTTCTTAATTTCTCAAAATATGTATTTGCATGTTTTTTGTAATTTTATATTTTAATTAAATAAACTGACCTAATTTATATGCCACACCTTATTAAATTGAAACAAATATTAGTAAGATGGTACCCGAAGACAATGAAAACTGCACAAAATCAGACCAAGGTGCATAAAACTCCAACCCACCACAACCACCAAACATAAACACACATATTGATGAGGGGTTGGCCACCTTGAGATCACTTGTCCATGAATTAAGGGGCACAAGAGAACCTAGATGATTTCCCCTGGCCACTTCATTGGACACCATTGTATCATCCATTGCAAGTTCCCAAGGGAAATTAACTACTATTTATGAATACCTGGCTAAGATGTTTGAGTTTTACAAGACTGGACTCGATGGAAACCAAATTAGAGACTTGTGTATTTCAAAAAAAGATTTGATGTCTCTTTTTATTGATCCTCAAACTAGAGAAAAACCATCTCTCAACAAGAAATGCATTTGTATGGATTGGTGCATCCACTCGCAATTGGTTGAAAATTGGATGGATAGGTGGTTCATGGTCTTTGATAAACTTCCTTGCAATAACAGGGAAGTGCCTTTATATTTTTTTCGAAAATTATGGGAAAAAATCATTTTGGGTGACCATGTGAACTACTTTGACATTGGTGATTTCTAGGGGGTGGGTCGAGGGTCCACATAGGATCGAGAGAGTTCTAGGTGTGATCCCATGTTATGTCCTCGTCCCCCCATGAGAAGGCCTAACCCCCCTTCCTAACATCCTCTTGTTGTAGAGGGATTGCAACATGTACATGTAGCTTTATCATACTTGACTCGAAGTCTAGTGCAACATGGTAGTTTTGTTGCACTATCTTGGTTGGAGGTTCCCAGTGGTGAAATTGGCAAAGGTCTTGAACCTTCAACCCCTAGAGCAGAGTGCAGGAGGAGAGGGCACACAGACATATCAATTGTTCATGTTAGCCTCACAAATGCTCGAGTTGCGGACATACTTGATATGGGCCTATGGAGGCCAATGGACATCAAATCTTCATAGAGGAGGTTAGTGTCTTAACCATCTCTATGTTCTTCATCATTATATATTTATATAATATTATGTTTATTTATTTCAGTATTTTATTGTATGATTTTTTGTAGTTGCTACACCTCTATAGAAGAAACTCTACGTCGATAGATGCATAAGTGTCTTTCTCCACCACTGATGTAGCAAGAGAGGTAGCCTGCTCATTTAGTGTACCACATACATAGGTATGTGTCACATTTGATAAATTCACCATATTGATTTCTTTATTTTATGGAATCCTCAAATTTATAATGTTCTTGTGTTTCTACAGGTTGCAAGACCAGACGGTGTCGAGTAATGTCCACCTGGGATGGACAAGTCATCTGCTTCACAGGATGCATGTATGGTGCGATGATCATTGTTGTTGCACCCTCCTCCATCTCAATCATGTGCTCAAATACTCTATCGGGTGGTCTCCCTATGGGTATCGGTCCAAATACCAACTCATACAGACTCAATAATGCTTTGATATATCTCTGATAACTCTGTCTACTGTTTGATTCTTTATGCATGGTAATCAAGAATTTTGCAGCATACGACACATCCTTGTTTCTGAAAATCCTCTCCATCCTCTTTACCGATACTGTGTTGGGTGATACTATAGACATGCCCCTTAATACCACCTTTGAAACATTCACATCTTTGAATCTCATCACTAGGGTATGATAATTGGTACTAATATTTCCCAATGAGTACAACCACTGAACGTTCAATACCACATCTGTCTCTAATAACTCAACTATATAAAATGTGTCTGTCAAAGTGTAGTTACCTAGTTTAACTTCCAGATCTAGTACCTTGTCTAAACATGTCATGGTGTATCCATATGCCACTGCTACAGTGAAAACCTCAAACTCCTATGTCTGCAATCCCATCATGGCTACTAATTTTTATAGCACAAAATGCCACACCTATGCATTTGTGCCATGGCCTAACCCTTTCCCTTGGCTTGCTAGACATTTTCCCAACTTGCCTCATGCAAGTCATTTAAAAAACATGTATTTTTCACATATCCATCGGTTCCTTTGATGCAAATCACGGACATCCACGACTTCCTATTTTGCAACTCACAGATGCACTCAAAAGATGGAAAAAATAAAATAATTTTGAGTTTTCAAGCAGGTTTTTCGGTTGGTCTAAGTTCCCAACATCTCCATGCTCGTACAAAATAGATTCCAACTCCCCCAAAATCTTGGGGAAGATATAAAATCACCATTGAGGGGAAATACGAGAATAAGTCCCTTGGTGCAATATTATGATGTCAGTTTCTAGCAAGCCTCCCTTTCCTATAATCCTCTGATCAAAACCCCCTATTATCTAGAAACTTCATTTCCAACATCTCTTTCATATATATATGGCTATTGGGTGTATACTTATCCCTACTTGGGACATTCAAGGAAGAGCATTGTGGTTGAGTTTATGCTTGAGGAATTCTTGGTGGAACCTAGACATTTGGTTTTGAGGCGGTTCCAAAGGCAAGACAAGGTTGTAACTCACCTTTCTGATTTGGTGTTAATAGAAGAGTTTGTTTTTCCTCCTATCATGTGTTCATTGTTTGTTTTTTATTATTAAATTTACTTTGAATATGATATATGACATGTATAACCTTTGATCATGTAATTACCTTAGTAGAAGCTCTTTTATTGTGTCCATTTTGCAGGTTGTTTCCAACAAAGGATCGAGAGCTCTTTGAGAAGCAGGAGCGGGGATCGAAATCAAATGGGAGACTTAAGGTGCACCCTTTATCCTATCTTATTTCCCTACTTTTTCCTAAACAAAGTATTTATTATTTCAGTTTTGTATACTTGTCAGTCATGGAATATTTCAGTCTTCTTAGTACAGTCTTGATCTATTATGATTTTGACCCAAAATCACAGGGGAAATATCCTGTCAACACTAATGATGCATCAATAAAATTATGGGTCACCCCACCATCTACTAGTGTTGTGACACACTGTCCTTGGATGATTCCTTTGAGCCTAATGGTATCATATCTGGGTACTCCCGAAAGGGTCACTATGACTCCACCCTTCACTGATACTCGTGGTTTTTCCTTCTCATGTGGTTGTGGTCCTACATGTGGTTGTGGTTTATCTAGAGGTCATCCATCCTCATGTGCATGATCCTCCTCTGAAATGGAAGAATCACTATCTGGTGTAGGTATTATCTCCTCCTCCTCCTCACTGCCTGATGCTACCTCAATATAATGAATTTGCCCCTTTCCCATGCATCTGTGGCCTGGGACCCATGATTCTCTATAAGTGAAGCACAACTTCTTTCTCATAATCTCATGCCTAGTCTCATCATCAAGGTTTTATTTACCCTTTCATTCCCTTTGAGGGTTTTTTTGTTTCGTATTATTTTGTGGAACAAAGGGTTTTGAAAAGGTTCTTGGTTTTTGTACTGAGTCTCCCATATATCTAGTGTGAATAATGGCATCATGTAGGGTGTGCGGTTTGAATTCCTTCACCCAACCTCTCAATGGTTCAGTCAACCCTTCTGTAAATATAATCACCAATCTATGCTCAGATATGTGAGTCATTGCTATGGACTTCCTTTGGAACTCTACAATGAAGTACTCAGATGATCCAGTCTGTCACAATTGTGTCAATTATCTTAAGTGAAGCTTTGGATCCCTCTAATTAAATATCTCCACGAACCTCTCAGTGAACTCCATGTAGGATGTGATACAATTGTGACTTAAGGTCACCAATCCATGATGCCACCACTCGTGGGCTTCCCCCTCCAAGTGTAGCGCACCACTTCACTTCATTAGACAAGATAGAAATCATATCACAAGAGAGAGAGAGTGAATTTTCCCAAGAGGGGTGCAAATTTCAGCTAAGTAGTCCTCTCACAATGGGAGAGCTATGATAAAAATGAAATAAAAGTGATCCTTATTTATACAAATACTCTAAAAATAGTTTGTCTACTTAATTTTAGGGTAAACCACAAAGTAAGGGGTCAAAAATCCTTACTTTTCCCTTTTACAAGCTAAATTCAAATTTAAAATTAAAAAATGCACAATAGAAACCCTAATGTGGCGTCATCCCTCCAAATAGTGATGTTTTGGCACTTCTTGCAAATCGTTGGAGTGGAGAGAGGAATTCGTTGGGACTTCTATGGCCTCCCTCTCATGTTCTATGTCTTCCTCTTCTAAGACAAGCCTTCTCCCATCAAAACGTGCCAAGTGTCAAGCAACAACACCACCACCACAACCCTAGCCTAGGGTGACATCAACCTCCTCAAACGTGACATTTTAAATAATTGGGTTAGAAAAGGGTTGGGTTAGGTGCTCTATGGTGTCTCCTCAAGCCTCTAAAGGCTATCTTCCTTGTCTAGTGCATAGGCCATGGTATCCAACCTGTGGGATTCAAGCCCCAAGGAAGCCCAAGCTAGGCTTTTCTTCCAAAATTGTCCACCAACTAGGTCCTGCAAAGACAATGAATACACCCTCCAAGGATATCAATTCAAATGCATCATGATAAGCAAATCAAATCAATAAAAGATCCATCTAATCATGTACATCCAAACCACCTCTTCAAAATAAACAAGTGCTCAAAGACCCCATGCAAATTTCCAAGTTTAGGTATGAGAGGCTTGACAAAGCGACCAATTGGGTGAATCGTACCTCAAGTTGAGTGTTTCCCAAGTGGGCCCCTCTCTAAGACATGTGGAGAAAGTGACATGTATGGGTGAAAGACTCTTGGGCATGGGGTTCATGACATACAAGGGACTATAGTATCTCATTTATGGGTTCCTTTGTAGAGGTTGTGTTGCACCTTCGTTTTCAATGCATCATTTTTCCAAGCCCATTTATTTCCTTTTATCTTTTAAATATGTTTCCAAGTTGAAGCCAAGGTGGGGCCTCTACCTAAGAATGAAAAATAGTGCCCACCTTGACTCTACCTTGGTCACATCATGCTTCCCCAAGTTGGAGCCATGTGTGGGGCTTCTTCCTAAGCATGAAAAATAGTTCCCACACATGCTCCACCTTGGTTGGCATTTTTTATTAGTTATTTTTTACGGGTCCCATCAGTTTCTTATGAGAGACATTTCAGTGTCCTCAGGATATTTGGGAGAGCATATAGAAGGTTCATGATTGGATTTTATCTCTTACCAGCTACAAGCCTTTAGGCCTTCAGCCCCTTCTTCCCATGAAATGAAGGGCAATCCCTTCTTGAGTCAGTACACCCGAAAATAACAAAAGGTAAGGAGATGAGGGGGTGAAGTGTTGAAAGTGACAAGTATGGTCGAGGATGGCATGATGACTCATCAAGAGGACCTTCGAGTAACAACCCTATGCCTAAGGGTGACCACTTACTAGGGCGCAACGTCAACCACCAAGGTGAAATAAGGAAAAGAGCTTAATGTCCAAGAAGACATTACATAATCAAAAGTAGTTTTAAATGCAACAAACTCAAATGCCTCAAATATTGAAATGACACTCACCATAATACCTAGATTGTACCTCATGGAGCAAGACCCAATGTCTTCCAAAAGCTAGCTAATGTGGTGTATACCCTCATGATGAACCTATAACTGTGGTGATGAGGCAGGTCTTTGTCTATGCAAGTGAACATTGTTGGTCAAGTTGTCTCTCTATACTCCATGTTTGCAATCTGAGGGCCTCGAGACATCATCTCCTTAGTTATCCCTAGGAATTGGGGATAGCAGAGTGAACACAGGATTTGTGGAAATATCATGTGAGAACATAAAGTAGCTAACCCTAGGTCATTCAAGGGCATGATTTATCACCAAATCGTAGAGAAATAATGTGTTTTTCTTTTAGATTTTGTACTCCAAAATGAATTCTCTCATCTCCTTTGTTGGTATGGTGCTGACCAACAAAGAAAATCACCCAAATAAGGATCTTACCATATGGAATAAAAAAGAAAATAAAGCATATGTCGTGATTGTTGTGATATTAAGTGAATATGTGAGCCACCATATTATTTCCACTAAATATTTCTTTGGTGATTTAAATAAATTGAAGGATTTGTATGAACCACACTTAGAATTGAAACTCATACAATTGTTGGTAAAGCTCTTCAACCTAGAGTTGAAGAATGATGATCCCATGGCTTTAGCTTCTAAGATCAAAGCCATAATGCATGACAATTATTTCATTAGAGTGAATATATGCATTCCTTTCATAGCCTTCATTAAGTCCCTCTACCCAAAATATTCTCACTACCATGAATCCCTAGAAGCTGGTGGTCAAATGAAATCCATCACATTTCACACTTTGGTGGAGAAAGTCACAAAATGTGAGAAATCCTTTGGAAATAAATCATCTTAACCCATTGGCGAGACCATGTGACTTGATTAGAAATCAAAGAATAAATCACATGATTATTCTAGAGGAGAAGGAAATTAAAGAGGACATGGAAGAAACAATTGTAAAGGCAGGGGGTAGGCACAACCAAGGTGAGAGATCTGATCTTCACTGTGACCATTGTGGAAAGAATGAGTCACATGAAGAAAATACATGCATAATATCATGGGAGAAGATCACAAACATAATTAGAAAGAAGACAAAGGTAAAACATCATATCTGGTGAAAGGAAAACACCTAAATCTGCTCATTATATTGTTTCCCATTACAATATTGGAGTAACTGAATATTTGCTCAACACTACATTTGTTTCTTGGAGATATGCATGGCTTCTTGATGCAGGTGTAACATGCCACATGACTTTCTAGAGAGACTTCTTTGAATATTTCAATGGCAATGTAGATGGCATAGTTTATTGTACAAATAAATCAAGTCTCAAACCTTCGAGTATTGGCACTATTGGGATTAAATTTCTTAGACTCTCGTATTTTATTCTACATGATTTTATCTATCTTCCTAAGTTGTGAAGGAACATTTTGTCTCTTGTGCACGTTCGATGGCAAGGCCACTCTATTCATATCTTCGTTGGAAAAATTGAAATAAGGAAGGCTTCGTCATTATGACAAGAGTATAGGATGGAAGATTGCTAAAGTTGAAAGGGACATTTTCTCATGCAAAAAACTATATATACCTCTCTCACCATGATGAAAGTACATTTCCATCTAGTCTCTTATGGCATACTAAATTTAGAAACATTGATTATGACAACCTTCATTTGTTGAAAAATAATGGTTGTTTTGGTTTGCCTACTATTCCTAGGAATTTGAAGCAATGTGATGTTTGCATCCTTCGAAAACTTAGCAAACAACCATTTCATGATTCTACTTCCAGAGAATATAGAAAACTTGGAATGATACATTCTGATTTGTGTGGCCCCACGATTGTTCAATCTACTGATGGAAATGAATATATCATGTCTTTTGATGATGATTACACCATGATGTGTTGGGTATATTTGTTTAAAGAAAAATCACAGGCTTTTGAAACTTTAAAAAAAATTCATGTATGGATCCAAAATGAAGCATAATCACATATTGGATCTCTTCATACTAATAATGGAAGAAAATATGCATCTAATGAATTTGAAAACTATCTTCACAAACATGGGATTCAACATCAAATCATAGTTCCATACAATTTTCAACCGAATGGTGTAGCTGAAAGATTAAATAAGACTCTCTTAAATATGGTTTTCTCTATGATGTTTTTAAGAAATGTGAAATTAATGTTTTCGGCTAATGCAGTTCTATGTGCAATATATGTGAAAAACATGAGTTCATCTCATACTCTTGGGAGCAAGACTCCTTATAAAATGTGGTATGGCCACATTCCTTCAGTGAGGAATCTCAAGGTATTTGGTTACATATGCTATACCTTAATTCCTAAGGAACAAAGTAACAAGATTGATGCAAGGAGTCAGAAGTGCATCTTCTTGGGGTACTCGAATACCACCAAGGCATATCGTCTTTATGATGAGATAAACCATAAATCCATTATTTCCAAAGATGTATTTTTTCTTGAATCCTCCAAGAATGACAAAATTGTTGAGCAGCACACAACTTGTGGGAAGTCTTATCAAATTGGTTTCATCCTCAAATTTTATTGTGGATGGTTTCATTTTTGGGGGGGATTCTTTCCAACTTCATGCAAAAACCTTGTGAATGGCATTGTTCTGTTACAAGTAGAGTTCTAAAATACTTGATGGGAACTCAAGATTTTTGACTCAAGTATTCTAAGGTGGATGACTTCAACCTAATTGGATATTATAATTTAGATTTTGTTGGGGATAAAACAAAATGGAGTGCCAAATTCAAGATATATCATGATTTTTGGATCAACAGTTGTCTCCTGGAGATCATGCAAATAGTTGGTTCCAGTAGATTCCACAACAGAGGAAGAATAGGTGGCAGATACAGAAGCAACAAAGGAGATTGTGTGGTTCACAAAAATACTTGAAGATTTTCAAGAGAAATAAGTGAACTATGCCCCTCTTCTGGTTTCCAATACTTCTGCAATGAAGTTGGCCAAGAATCCAAGATTCCATGATCGAACCAAGCACATCAACACACAGTATCATCTTATTTGATATCATGTAGAGGCCAAGACTATTCACTTGAGACATTGTTCCATAAATGAATAAATTGTGAGCATCTTCACCAAAGCACTTATAAGAGAAAATTTTGAAAAATTCATAATGATGCCCCCCTTAGTATTAAGGTAATCCTAGTGATTATGGTATTTTGCAAATAGTATTTTAAATATTATTTAGGATAAATACGAAGGGTCTTAGGTGAATAAGAATGAATGGAAGATGAAACCAAAGGTCATAT
>SNQJ01S0065769.1:29777-41552 GCA_010110895.2 Picea sitchensis | reverse complement strand
CAAAAAAAATTATATTATGAGAGAATAAAAAAAATATATATATATATATATATAAGTTAGTCAAAAGAAAATTATATTATGAGAGAAAAACTAAACATAGTCTATGTTGTTGGCCTATCACTCATGAAACTAGACCAACAATAGAAGAGTAAAGAGTAAAATCTTGGTCTAGATTGTCTTAGATAGAGAGTTAAACTATGAACTACATCCAAAATGTCTAAGACAAGAAAACCATTTCCCTATGATTGGACACCTAGGTAAAGTTCAAAAAACAAGTAACCATAACATTCAGAAAATCAAACAGGAGGATTATTTGCAGCATCTTCAGGAACCTATTGGTGGGCATCTCAAGGCTTTGTGAATTCCAGTCCCACCATTTTCTTTGCAAGCAACGAAACTTTGTAGTCTACCTCTTTGATTTGCAGTTGCATGTCATCTAGTTGGAGTAAGATCTTGGTGTTGGCTTCGTTCATTTCCACTAGAAATTTTCCCATCATGGTCTTCATCTACTAGTAAAGGTTCATTGTATGATATTATGTTTCCGTAGTTTTGAAGGTACTAATGTCTAGAACCCACGAGCGAATTGCAACATCGAATTTGTTGTCCTGGAAAAAGTGTTTATCCAAGTGTGCCTCGGCTTTGGATATATCCATCTCATCTTAAATCTTTGGTGGCATTAACCGAAAAACACTTGCAAACTCCTATGCTCCATGTTGAGCCCACGTGATAGGAAGTTGGCCTTCGTGCATGTGTCCTATGCAATTAGGACCACCTTTGACCATATTAACTCTCTGAAGAAACACAAGGAACCAAAGGACACACAAACCTTCAAAATTCACCTCTAGCTTCGGCTGACACTCTGAAGGGTTTAATCTATCCCCCGAAGGAGGCCTGCAATGGCCATGAAAACCATTGTAGACAAACCATCTCCTTATCCCATCAATTTTTGGAGTATTCATTCCCAAGTTGAGTGTTGGAAGAATCCATAACATCCCCTATACCAAGAAAGTTATTATCGCAGTAATGGAATAATATCCATAATCCCTCACACCTTTCCTCATAAAACCTTGCATGCTACGGTGGAGAGGTGAGTGAACCAAGTGTTATATATATGTGTGTGTGTACACATAAAATGTATATTAGTGTATACTTATTAATGTTTACATATATACCTCTTAATTGATGTATTATTTAATTGAAAGTTAATTAATGTATTTATGTACTAATTAATTATGGTTGAGTATAGCTTACTATGGTTGGATTTCATCACAGTGTGATGTTGGTGAAGGGTTATGTTAACATTCCAACGTTGGTTTATGATTTCATTCACCTCTAAATTCGGCTAACACTCTGAAGGGTTTAATCTATCCCCCTAAGGAGGTCTGCAATGACCATGAAAACCAATGTAGAAAAACCATATCCTTATCCCATAAGACTCAAGGTCTGGAGTTTCAGATGGATTTCTAGGGAAGTAAGGACAACTCTAGTGAAATTAGTGTTGGAAGCCATATCGGTTTATTGGATGTCTTTGGCTTGGATCCCTAAAGGATTGTTGGAAAATGTACGAAAGAAATGATTTAACTTTCTATGGTCAGGAAGTGGTGACAAACATGTTACCCCATGGGTAAGATGGAGGAGGCTGGAAGTACCAAAATTGTTGGGAGGGTGGGGCTTAAAAAACATATTTCTATTTGCAAAATCCATAGTATCCAAATCGGTCTGGAGGTTAATTGTGACAAAAAATTTATGGACCAAAGTGGTTTCTCATAAGTATATTAAACCTGATTTAGTGGAAGGATGGTTGTGTAATCCTACCAAAAAATTGACAAATTGTTCAATCATCTGGAAAGCAGTGGTAAAATACTTCTCGGTGGTAGGAGAGGGACTGGCATGGTAGATTGGTAAGGGAGTCAAAGTCATAATGGGATCAGATCCTTGGGATGACAGCAACCAAAACCATATTCTATTGGCTAATATTGTATAGCAGATTCAGGAGATGAGATTTTTTCACCTAAATCAAATAGCATATCCCGAGACCTCCTCAATCTGGAATCGAGGTTGGTTGGATGATGGCCAGGTGGGACTGGGAGCTCACTAGGAAGTATTATGGACAAATTACTTCTCGGCTTTGAAAACTACACATGTCAAGATCACAGGTAGGGAGGATGAATTAGTTTGGAAACATGTGGAGCATGGAACTTACACACCCAAGTTGGGGTATATACATCTAAACTTCCACTTGCTACAAAGAGAAATAATTTGGTGGTGGAAAGGCCTTTCGAAGTCCAGGTGCCCATTGGAAAGTCAAATTTTTATGTGGTGCATATTATAAAAAAAAAATTCCAACCTGGGATCGAATGCATAAAAGGAATATTGAAGGACCAAGTTGGTGCTCTCTCTGCAAAAATGAAGAGGAGACAGTGGGACATCTTTTCCTCTATTGTCCTTTTACTTTACAAGTCTGTAAATAATTATCTTCTTTCTCAAATTTAATATGCTCTTGGAGGGGAATTATTGTAGAGGAGGCCTGGAGAACTTGGTCTTCAGATGCCAGTAAAAAGACAATAAGATATTTACCTTTGATTGTATGTTGGGGAGTTTGGTTAGAAAGAAATGAAAGAATATTTCAAAACAAGATGGGCTCTCCAGAGATCATTGCAGCACAAGGCTAAGGTATAATGGAACATTTTCCTCAAGTAAAGGACTCTCCTCCATTAAAAGTTATCTGTGAGGAACAAGTTGACAAAACTGCTCCTTGGGATTTTTTCGATGGAGCATCACAGAATAATGGAAAATCTTGTGGCGGCGAAGCGATACTCTTTTTATCATACTCCCACTTCTTTAATATCAATATGGGGCTTGGCTCTGGCTCAAATAACTATGTTGAAATTATGGCCTTAAAACTGCTTATTCTTTTCGCAAGAGAAAAGGGGGTGATTTCACTACAAATTTATGGTGATTCGTTGAATGTAGTGAATTGAACCAGGAAGCTTCAAAGATGTCACAATATATTATTAGCTCCTTTGATTGAAGAAATAGACAGTATTTTAAATAGTTTTGATTATATTTCTATTCATCATGTCTACAGAGAAAGGAATTCAGATGCAGAAGCTCTATCCAAATCTAGATTAGAGATGGATTTTGGGTCTTGTACTATCTAGGAAACAAAGGATGGGACCATGATTGACTTCACTCATTCTCCTTTTATATAGACATCTCAAATCATCCTTTTTGGTTTTCTCAGTAGGACTACTTTATGTGCATAATCCAATTCTATTTTATATCATGATAAGACATCCATGTTTTCAAAGACAACTCTACGGATTTGTTTATGCTTCAAGAACATCATTCCATAGGTTATGCTCATGCTAGATTTTTCCTCTTGGGCTTAAGTTCAATATACGAGAGTTGTTTTTTTTGGTATGTTGATGAAAGGATGATCCTCTTTTTTCCTCTCTGGCCTCTTCAAGAGAAGGCATTTTTTTACTTCTGTAAAAGGTCTGATTAAGAACTCCCTCTTTGCAGTAACAACAATACATGCACTGACATGTATCTACAAAACATAATTCTATTATATGAATAAAATTATGCTTTTTTCCTTGAAAATATATATATATAGATATATCCATGCTCCCTCACTTTTTTCACTTTTCTTTATCCTCCCCCTCGATCCCGAGGCTCCATGTGACAGACTGACATGTCAGACAGATGGAATTTTTTTATGATGAAACGGTGGATTATGGTCGCATCCCATCACATGGGCCGATCTTTTTCACTCAAGTGGAATTTTTGGAGTGTGTGACCTCATCCCCATACATCTCTCGGAGGAAGCCATATCAATAGTATGAGGGAACTGGAGTTATTGCAACACTATCAAAGGATGGACATGACCTGGAGGAATTTAATTCAATTGGTAAGGTTTTGGATAATCAAGAAAATGGTAACATCCATTGCTCAGAGTCTCTATTATATATTTATCCCTCACCCATGAAGCTCAAGGTAGGGAATGTTGGTAGTCTACAAGATGAGGAAGGGAAAAAGGCTCCTTTTGTTTCTAATCAAGGCCTGGTGAATAGACATTACGTGATTCTGTGGAAAAAGTATACAAGTTGTATCCAAGAGAAGGGGGGTCCTGTGAGAATGGTGATCGGAGAGGATATCTCAATAGAGGAAATCACCCTCTTTGAGGGTAAACTATTAGTCAGGAGATTAATGGGAAATATCCTGACATTTTAGCACTCCAATCTTGGATTGACCAGGAATGGACTCCTCTATTGGGTTAACTTCCTGAGATTCATGTGTTGACAAAGGGTTGGGATTCTTTTCTTCTCAAGAATGAAAAAGATTGCATTGACCTCCTAAAAAAAATTGGTCTCAGGGATAGTCAGGTTTATTTCTCAAACCTTGGTCGGTTGATTTTAATCTATCAAGAGATCTGGTTTCAGTCATTAAATTTTGGGCCATTTTTCCAGGTTTTCCACTAGCTTTTTAGACAAGAGATTCTTTAGAGACTATCAAAAATAAAATATTTTATTTTATGGGTCTCGATCCCAATTGGGCATCAAAAAATGACCGATGTTGGGCCTGGGTTCAAGTAGAATTAAATTTTCGGGAAGGATTGGTTAGGAGCCTTGACATTGTTTATGGGGATATCACTTGGCACCAAAAAGTGGATTATTGGAAAATCCCTTCCTGGTGCCACAGGTGCCATGAAATCAACCATTTATATTCTAAATGCCCGAGTCTTGTTCCCTAGGACCAACCAGAAATTTTGGATACAGAAATCCACTATTGGTCGCGAACAGAAAATGGAGACTCTTTTGATAGACGGGAAAAATGAAGATGTCATCTTCGAACTCGGCTCAGCAAAAGCTTCTAGGTTAGCCTTGGGAGACCTTGCTCTTCAAATCACGAATTCATGTATGCGGAATTTTAATCATGTTTCTCCTTCTTCTTTGGATACATTTTCTCCTCCGAGGGATTTGGTAGACCATTGATCCTCTCATGCTCCTTTATCCCCTTTATCTCCCTTTCCCCCTTTCCCCCCCACCTTTCTCCCCCCAGTTTCTCTGAGGCTCCTTATGTTCAAGAACCCCATGTCCTCTCCCCTACCTTGATTACTAATAGTCCTTTCTCCCTCTTCACATCTCCTTCCCTTGTCGAGTCTCCTCCCTCTCTTTCCCCTAATCCTTTTGGTCTCGTGTTTTCTCCTTCTCCTCTTACCTCTAGCCCCCCAAAAGTCCCTGACCCTACTTTGCTTCCCCCTCCCTCAAAGTCTTTGTATCCCCATATATTATTTATTAAAGGGTATGTGCTTCACTCAAAGTATCGTTTAAAAGAGGCAAACCCCTCGAAAGGTGGCTTGGATCTTGATACCCATCCTACTGTACAGGCTGGCAGAAAGTCTCATCTGTCAAAGGCAAAAGAAAAATTTGCTGCCAAAATTTGAAAAGGAACTCAAGCAACCATTACGAGGGCCCTTAGAGTGGGGAATGCCCAACATCCCCCCCTAAATTATTTTTCTATCTTTCAACGCCACAGGGATTGGAGGCCCTAAGAAAAAATTATCCCTCAAAAGGATGCTCCTCATCCTTAAGTCGGACATCATCTTTCTTCAGGAGACTACGTGTTCAGGGGAAGATGCCATAAATATTGTTAGTCAATGGCTGAAAAAATTGGTCCTTCAGCGTGGTATACGCAGAAGGTTTGTTAGGGGGACTGCTTTCTAGTTGGATTTATGACTCAAGGCTTTATCCTCCTCTTTAGTTCAAACCTCCATCTCAGTAAATCTCAAGCATAAAGACTATGATTTTTCTTTTTCTTCCATAAACATTTATGGTCCCTACTCTGACAAGGTACATTTTTTGGAAAATTTAAAATCTGCAGGAGTTTTCAGCGATCCCCTTACGGTGATAGAGGGAGATTTTAACATCAACCTCTCCTTAAGATAAATTTGGGGCACGAACCCGAGATAATAGAGACAAAAAGGTTTGTTTCTTTAATTCCTGGAGGTGGAAATCCTGGTCGACTTAGAGCCTGTTAAAATCTCTCATACTTGGTGAAATTTTTGATCAGGGAATGATGCAGTAGCAAAGAGGCTAGACCATTTCCTAGTCTTTGAAAAACTCTTGGACATGGGTCTTATATTTAAGGTGAAATTCAAAGAAGGGGGAAGTTCAGGTTATCATTCTATATTGCTAATTTGGAGTTTGAGAGCATAATCACCTCCTACACCTCTTAAAATCAACCAGGTTTGGTTGGTGGAGGAGGACTTCAGGAATTTAGTCACCCATGCTTGGGTAAGGCTAATTCATGACACTATTGAACCCTTTATGGTGCATTTCAAAGTGAACCTGAAGCGCACTAAATATGCTATTAAAAATTGGATCACAGTTTGGAAAGCCAATAGGTAAAAGGAGTTATTAGAGATTGAAGGAAACATATCACAGATCATCTCTGAGGTGTACGATGGATCCCTTAACCAGGCACAACTTGAGGAATTTAAATTTATGGAAAACAAGAGAAATGAATGGTTGAAAAAAGAAGAGATGGAGTGGTGCCAAAAAATTTGAGCACTATGGCTTCAAGCTAGAGATAATAACACAAAAAAATTTCATCAGTACACTAACCACCACAAAAAATTCAACACCATATGGGAAATCAAAAATGAAGAAGGGGTCATGGTTAGTTCATTTTGAGAAAAAGCAGAATCTGGAGCTCGCTTCTTTGAAAACCTCTTTCAAGCTCCTAGGGGTTGTCCTATTCAGGATATTTTGGAGGTAGTTACCAAGTTCCATCCTTTGTTCTACGAAGAAATGAGCATGTCCTTAGAAGAAGAGCTAACGAAACTAGGACGATACATCTCCTCGATGCAAAATGGTAAAATTCCGGGCCCGGATGGGTTTACTGTGGAGTTCTTTAAATCCTTCTATGAATTGATGAAAGATGATTTTCTCCTTATGATTGGATAATATCAGATATAAGTTAAGATCTACAGACCGTTTAATTCATATTTTCTTTGTCTCATACCAAAGAAACAAAATGCAGAAGTGTTCGAGGACTTTATACCTATTTCTTGTTGTAACGTTGTTTATAAATGGATCACTAGAATCATAGCCCAAAGATTAATACCCTTGCTGAGTGAAATTATTGGAGAAGAACAGTTCTAATTTCTTCAGAACCGGTAAATACATGACAGTGTGGCGATTTCTCAAGAGGTCTTCCACTCAGTGAAAAAGAATAAACTTAAAGCAGTGATTTTAAAATTGGACCTATCAAAATCCTATGATAGGGTTAACTGGACCTTTCTAAGGTTGGTTCTTATACAATTGGGCCTGAACTTAAGGACAATGAATTGGATAATGGGATTCCTTCAAAGAAATTCCTTTGCGGTTTTGATTAACGGATCACACTCTAGATTTTTCATAGACTCAGGGGGGCTACGCTAAGTCTTCCATCTTTCCTCTTTCTTATTTATCATCATAGCTGAAGCTCTGAGCAAAATGATAAAAGAAGCATGCTCAAACGGTCTTTTGAGAGATGTAAGGGTATTCGACTCGGAGAGGGTTTCTCATCTCGTGTTCGTAGATGATGTACTATGGAGTGTGTATGGCTCCTTATCAGATGTTTCAAGACTCAAGAGAATCCTTGATTTATACTGCAAATCTATGGGAATGCAGATTAATCTGGAAAAATATTGTATTGTACTTAACAAATGCTCTGAAACAGAAACAAACTCCTTTTTAAATATAATTTTGACACAAAAGAAAGGCATTGAAGAAGGGATTAAATATTTGGTATTCTATCTTAAACCTGATCGGTACATAAAGGAGGATTGGGGATGGCTTATACGTAAATTGGAAGCAAGGATTTCTTCATGGGTTAACAGAATGTTATCCATAGGTGGCCATCTTGTACTACTTAAATCAGTCCTGGAAAGTATCCTTGTATATTAGAACTTCATAGTGGCCATCCCCAAAGGCATCCTAGATAAAATAAGGAGGCTAAGTTATAGATACTTGTGAGCAGGCCATAACTCCCATGGGATTTTTCATTTGGTCAGTTGGTCCTCCATCGTTGTTCCAAAAAACCTTGGGGGATGGGGACTTAAATATATTCGTCCCTTCACCCGTGCACTAGCAGGATGAAATGTTTGGTGCCTTTCACAAGGGAACTCTCTCTGGTCTAGAGTTTTACACTCAAAATATTTTGCTAATTTATCCATAGTGGAATGGTTTTGTTTTCCTGTGAAATCATCAAATGGTTCTATCGTGTGGAAATATTTAGTGGAAGCCTTTCTACTAGTGGGAAAATGGATTGTCTGGAATATTGGAAATGGGAGAAATGTAATATTAGGGGAGGACCCTTGGCTTGGAGAAGTGAATAATTTCAGGCTATTGGACCCTCTAGTTCAACATCTTAAAAACCTCAACCTCTTTCACTTTCATGATATTTGAGTGGGGGACCCATAACTCCGAGGAAGCCTGGGGTGGCATGATTCGGTCTCTTTAGGTTTGACGCATAAACTTCATGAAGAATGGGACTCCGTTATCTCACGGATGTGTGAAAAATCCATCCTCCTTGATGATGAGTCCTCAGACTCTCTCTACTAGTCCTTTAACCAAAAGGAAGGGTCCTTTACAACGAAACTAGGATATAAAGCATGGGAAGAAGAAAGACTTCTAGTACAGACTAAATGGTGGTGGAAAACATTGTGGAAAAGCAAATCTCCTTTAAGATGCAAAATTTATCTCTGGATTTCCCTGAATAGTAAACTATTGACTTGGGATAATGGAGTGAAAAGGTGTTGGTGCATCCCAAATCGATGCACCCTTTGCAAATTTGATGAGAAATTTGTTTCTCACCTTTTTGTATTTTCTCCTTATGCAGGCTAGGTTGCAAAGATGGTCAAGGAAAAGTTAAATGCTAGGTCTGACTGGAACATGGGTAGATTGGAAGAATTCTATTAGTTATGGGTCCAGTACAAGGTCATGAAACTCTATTCAGGATTGTCAAGCATCATAATTTCAAATATCTGGTGGGCCTGCAACTCAACTAATTTTAAAGAAAAATGGATTCCTCTGGAAGTTATAGCAGTGATTGTGCTTAAGTAGGCTACTAATTTTAAAGATGATCCAAAAGAACTTAAGCATTGTATCCCAATTCTCCCCTCCTTAGATTATGACATCCCTTGGGGATATTTTGATGGGGCCAACCAGGGTAGTTTTGTTCATCAACCAGAACCATTACATTTACATTAGATATTCCCCTGGAGAGGGTTTAATAACAGAGTTGAGCTAATTGCATTATGGACCCTTTTGGAGAAGCCAAAGCAGAAAGACATTAAAAAGATACAGGTTATGGGGGATTCTAAATTGGCAATCGACTGAGCCCATGGAAAATTATTAATCCAAAATGTCACCCTGTCAAATATTTTGAGAGATATCAAGTTGGATTTACCATTTTTTGAATGGCTTCCGTTTCATCATGTTTTAAGAGAACTCAATGTCAAAGAGGATGATCTATCCAAGGAAGTGCTTCAGTTACAGAGAGGAGAATTTTGGTACTATGTGTACTTTGATGGTGTGGAAATTGAGGATATGGAGTTTCATCTTTAGTTTCAAGCGACAATAATTGACGATGTTTTATGTTTTTTCTTTGAATGTAAAAGAAGAGACAGAAGTGGACTAAAAAGTTTTTTTGTAAAAAATGTTAAGTTTAACAACATATAGGTTGAAGACAAGATATTTTTTTATTGAAAAGTCTGAATAGGTTGATGCGAAAGAATGTAACATGTATATTTCTGGAATGCTTCTGAAATATAAAAGCATTTTTCTATTAGGGATATATATATATATATATATATATATTTCTACAAAATACATTGCACTATAAAAATGGGTTCTCTACAATTATATAATCTTTTGGAATAAAATTCCATCATTAAGGTACTCAACACCTACATGAACAAAAACATATACCTTATATTTTGCTGGAAAAATAACATACCACTTTTAGAAAAAATCAAATTTCACATATTTATTCACAATTTCTATGAATAAAAGTTATATATTAGGAAAGCTAATTTGATTTCCTATGTTTCATCTTCTTGCACCATATTCACATTCATTGTGAAAGTACCTTGATTAATCCCTACAAGTTAATAGATTGTTGTTTTTCCATGTTTGCATTGCCACTAATGCGTCATGAGAGACCATCATTAGCTTGCAAATACCCTTAGTTATGTCGGATGTGTCTTTTAAGGGATGTATCACCCTTGTTTTTTGTCACTTGATTTTGATCGACATTTACCATTTTTTTTGGAAATCCCTTGACACTTGTATTTATCCACCTATATTTCTATCTCTACCCATGAGTTCCACTCCATGTGAAGACTTCCTTGCCTTCATCCATTGAATTGTTGCAGTGTGGATGGAACTCCATTCTTCTTCTTTTTTTCAAGTAAGAGTTCTATATATTACCTTTCATGGAGAAAAATTACAGTATCATCAATGATAGCAGGGATTCGATTGTACTGAATTTCCCCAAGGGGAAACCAATTCATCCAAGCTCTGTCTATGTATTCAGAATTAAATTTAAACACAATTTTCTGAATTGCCCCGTGGGGAAACCAATTCGACCAGATCCTCCATTAAAACTATAAGACAAAAAAGAAATTGTCTAATTTTATACAAAAAATTGATTGTGTTGAACTTTGACATGCTAAGAGGGATCTTCCAAAAAACTTGAATAGTTGACAGAGTGAAACATGCATGATGACACATGTAAGCTTGTTGCGTCTCAAGTTTTGTGTAGTTCGCATGTGTTCGTCTCTTCTGCGGCAACCGTCTGGATAGTTGGAGCAAGAATCGCCTCTGAAGTAGCTAGGGCATTGGTCGCCAATCCTGGAGCATGCAATGAGTGGAGAAGGGTCGCAAGAAGAGATTAAATTTTCTCTGTGCACTAGTCCAAGTGCTCCATCTGAAAGCGGAGGTCATCCACGTCATGTCTGACCGCAAATACCAAATCCTGTAGTCTCGGCACCGCGTCTATGAATCCAATAGAAGAAGAACACTCTGAGATCAGAGGCTCATCCAAATGAGGCTCGTCCAATTGAGCATGGAGCTCCTCCACCTGAGCAGGGAACTCCTCCCAAGATGGAAAAGGGTCTAAGGATGGAAAGGGAGTGGAGGGTGGAGGGGAGGGGGCAGAGGGAGGTGGGATCGCTGAGTGGACCAAGGTCGACTATGAAGACAAGGCCATATCCTAGATTGGGCCCGGATCATAACCCAGAGAATTTCCTTGGAGGTCGAACCAATCCACACGACATGCCCATGGCGAGGACAAAGGTGGGAGACCACTCCAGACTGGGGAGGAATGGAAATAGGAAGGGGGTGAGGAGTTGGGGATAGGCAGATGTCGGCTAGAAATGGCCACTTTGTTTTGGAACCAGAGAGGTCCTCTCTTCGGCTTCCCACGGAATCGAGGCATGGGCAACTGTGAGTGAAGGTGAGGCGGAGATGAGAATGGACAAACAAGAGTGAACAGGAGATAGGATGGCAAAGAAAAAACACAGTGGAAGAGAGAGATGAAGTGGTGAGAGGATTGTCGAGGGTGATTTCAATAAAAAAAAGAGTTGGAGGACGAGTTCCCACGCATGTAGAGGTGACGGCCTGCATCTTTCCTCCATCGCCCGAACAAAAGAACCAGAGGAGGCACGCTGGGGAAATTAGTGAAGATCTCGCATTAATGAATGTGAACAATTTGCATCGGGGG
>SNQJ01S0065769.1:8655-21980 GCA_010110895.2 Picea sitchensis | reverse complement strand
TTAGTTTTTATCCTTTTTCTTATTTTTTTAGTTTTTATATATAATTTTAATTTTTTTTAGTTTTTTTCTCTTTAGTTTTTCAAGTTTTTCTTTATTTGTTTTTAATATAAATTTGCTCTTAAATTTTTTTAATTTATTTTTATTAATTTCAATTGTTTTCTTTTCCTTAGTTTTTTTACTTTTTAATTTATAAAAATAAAATAAAATAATATTTTTTTTTGTTAAATGTTCAAAATAGTGTTATTTAATTACAATTATTTTTTATGTATTGAAGTAAAGATAAACAATTTGTTAAAAATGATGTTTTCCACTATATTTTAAAAGTGTGGAACTATAAATTAATTGAGACATAATCATATGAAAAATCTTAATTTCAAAAAAGTAAATGGTGAAAAGTATTTTTAAGATTGAAAGAAGTATGGAAAAATGACTAAAAACATAAGAAAATTTAAAATATCAAAATACCACCTAAAAAGGGAGGGGGGTGCTACCAGTCGCACCATTTAAAAAAAAACGAGGTAAAAAATGTGATCCTTGAAAAAAATGAGAACTCGATAAAGTTCTCGTTAAGTTGGTAATTTTGTTAGATGACTAGGAAGATTGAGCGTACGAAAATTCCAGGACGAGATTTTTTTTCTCAGGGAGGAAAGGAGCCCCTCCCATGAGTTTTTTCGGGGAGATTTGTTTATAAGGGGAATGCCAAGGTATTTGGATGGAAGGGAGCTACGCATGAAGCCCAGGATGTTGGTAATATGAAGTTGGACAAGGATCGGGGTGTTAAAGAAGAAGATCTAGGATTTTTCTCGGTTGATGTCCATTCCTGAGGCTTCACAGAAAGTTTGAAGAATAAGGAGGATTTTCAGTGCTTCTCGGACAGTTGGGGAGTCTAGCATTAAGGTGCCATTGACAAACTGGTTGTGGGAGATAGGGGGATCTAAGCCATGTAGGGGGAATCCCATCAGGGATCTGTCAATGGCATGACTTAACCCTTATGTCATGATGATGAAAAGGAAAGGGGACAGGGGGTCCCCTTGTCGTATTTCACGAGAAGGTGAGAATGGGTGGGAAGGAACACCATTTATCAGTATGGAGAAAAAAGTGGAGGAAGTGATTTTTAGAATCCAATCTATCCAGTCATGGGAAAATCCAAAAGCCAACAGAATGGATTTCATGTAAGCCCAGCTTAATTTATCAAAGGCTTTAGAAAGATCTAGCTTTAGTAACATACCTAGAGTGCCCGTACTTTGGAGGGAGTGGATGACTTCATGTGCAAGGATGACGTTGTCCAGAATTTTCCTGCCTTCCACATAACCTGACTGTCTAGGAGAAATGATGAAGGAGAGGAGGGGCTTGAGCCATCGGGGAATCACTTTTGTTAACAACTTATAAATAACATTGCAGAGAGCAATTGGTCTGAACTTCTTGGGGTGAGTGAATCATCCTTCTTTAGGAATGAGGGTGAGGAAAGTGGTGCTGAGGGTGGGGAGAACCTGTCCAGAGATGCGAGAGTCCTCGATGATTTCCCAAACTTCCTCCCATATCATGGACCAGCAGAAGTGGAAAAAATCCGTCGGGAAGTCGTCCGGACTAGGAGTTTTACCTTCATGAGTGTCTTGCAAATATAGGTCTACTTATTCAATCATGATTGGTCTTAACAAGGCTTCATTATGTTCCTAAGTGATGATGTCTGGAATGTGATGTGTGATATTTTCTATTGCAGGAGATCTGTCACCGGGGGGCTCAGACAGCAGGTCTTGGGAGTAAGAGACTAGTTCTTGCTCGAGATCTTCATGTTTTTATAACGTTTGACCTTGTTTCGTGACCAAGTGAGTGATTTGATTGATGTGCCTCTACTGGATGGTTTCTCGGTGAAAGAAATTGGTATTTTGTTCCCCCTCTTGAAGCCACTGTATTCGAGACTTTTGCCTCCACAAAATTTCCTTTTGAGTTTGCCTTTCCACCAACTATTGCTTGACTAAAATTTCCTGCTCCTTGATTTCAATCGTGAGACCTTGATTTCTGATTTGGATTTGGAGGAGCTCCATTTGATCATTTATATTCCTTTGGGCCTCAAATATGTTCCCGAAGTTCTATTTGTTCCAGTGCTTGAGGCGTTGCTTAAAAATTTGTAATCTTCGTTGAAATTGTAACATTTTGGAACCGTGTGGGATGGTCGCTTCCTTCCACCAAGTTGGGGACAAGGATTGGAACTCCAGATGAGTGAGCTAAAAATGCTCGAATTTGAAAGGCTCAAAACCTAGGGTGTCTGAAATGTCCAGTGAGAGTTGGATTGGCTAGTGATCATAGCGAGAGGTGTCCAGGATACTGGCTGCCAACGAGAGGTCATACATCAAGAGGGATTCGTATACAAGGAAACGATCAAGGTGGCACACCACCTGTTGGGACCCTGAGTGTCGGTTCGTCCAGGTAAAGTAGTTGTTTTGAGTTTCCAGATCTATGAGACAAAGCTTGTCAATTAATGCTTGAAAGTGCACACTTTCGCCTCAAGTCTACGAATTCCCCATCTTTTCTCATCTAGGTTGCAGATCATGTTGAATTCATCGCCCAATATCCATCTATGATCAGTGGTGAGGGTAGCCAGCCATTCCATATTATGATAAAGTTTATCTTATCCCCCTAAGTGGTTGGGCCATAAACATTGGTAAGATATCCTTTCTTATTGGATCCAATAAGCCAATATTTCGTCGAAATTGTCCATTTAGTGGTGAAGAAATTCTCCAAAACCACAAAGCTAGGGTTCCAAAGAATGTCCAAACCACCAGTCGCGCCTATGGATTTGGTGGTCATTGTTTTCCCTATTTTCCAGCATCTGGAGAGGATTTGAGTCATTTATGCTCCTTCACGTTTTGTTTCTTGAAGTAAAATAATTTCTAGTTGTTCTGCTATGATACAATAACGTAGAATCCTTTGCTTGCTACGACCATTGAGACCCTGTATATTCCAAGAGATAAGATTCATGATGAGGATGGGGAGGGAAGAGGGGGGAAGCTATCAGAGATGAGATGTATCTGACCTAAGTTTACCATGGAGTGGTTGGTTTCCTGTATGAGCTTTTGGGTTTATTTTCTTCATCTTTTCTTTTCCTCCTTTTGAGACTTGCGTGATTCTTTCTGTGGGATGCCCTGGATTCCCAAGCTCGAGCTAGATCTGGATGCAGAACCCACTAAGGAGTTGAGGAATACCCTATGGACTTTGTGTAGTTGGTCCGAAGGGATAGTATACAACTTCTTCTTACGATAAGCCTGTTCTAAATGCTCCAAGTCTATTCCCATGAGGTCATGTTCATCCAGGTCCATTTCAGTATCTCCTTCTTCAGGGTCGAATGCGTCTCCAGCCTTGGCTTGGGGGAGGGAAATATAGAGGTAGTTTTTCCAAAACTGGGGTGCTTGTTGATGTGCCTTTTATGTTGCAGTGAGTTGTAGTTTCTTGAGGAGGCATCTATGGCTCGTCCATATCTTCAGGAATTTGTTGAAGGATGTCAAAGGAATTGTTGGAGGATGGTTCCTTGTTAGCAGTTGGCACTATTTTTCTGGTGGTTTGGCGTCTCCTTCCAGCCACATGGGTGAATTTGTCTCTTGATTTGTTTGCTTCTTGGTTATCGTCTTTACCCATAGCATTCATAGGATAGTCCCTGAAGAAATGCCCATGTTCATGGAATTTTCTACACCGAAAGGGTATGTGTTCATAATCAATAGTTTGAGACCATTCTTCATCATGATATTCAAGGGCGATGGAACCAGGGAGGGGCTTTGAGATATTGATATAGACACAAATACAAGCATAAGATGTATACCTTCTCTACTTGGTTTCTTCAAAGGACTTGACATAAGCCCCAATGGTGTTTCCTATGCCTTCAAAGATCTCTTATAACCAGAACTCTCGTGGAAAATAATATATACGGATCCATACTGACGCATGTGTAAATTCTTCTTTTTCAGGGCTAAATTTCTCCGTCCATAATCTCAGAAATAGGCCAATTGAGTTGAAAAAATATGGTCCTCCATCAAATATGCAGTTTTTGTCTTCTAGGTTGTGGAATATGATGGTGAAGAAGCCCTTTGAGCCTAGTTGTAGGTCATAATGTCCTTTGAGTTTCCACCAGTGGTGTATCCATTTGACGAGCTCGCATTCGGAGGGCCAGAGGCCTAGGAATTTTCCCACCAACGCATAGTCCCTCATGTATCGCTTTTGTTCCTCAATTCTGGGTGTGTTGATCACATATTTTGGTGTTGATGTTTCCTGAGGGATTCATTTCCCAAGTTCCCATGGACGAGATGTTTTCGTATGAACTGGTCCGTTGTCAATCTCCGTTTCTTTTCCTTTCGCTACACCTTCAAAGAATATCTGCGAGCGTTGGTCTGGTGGTGGTTCAAAGGAGGGTTGACGGAAGCCCCTACCTGTATGCTCCTGCCCAACCGCTTGACTGTAGGAGGTGCCTCACAACCCTCCCTTGTTTGGAATCATGGTTTTCCCCGCCAAGGGCAGCGGAAGAAAGCAGAGAGTCGAATGCAAAAACCTTAAACCCTGGAAGAGCCTCTAGTTCGTTGTCGATTTCTCATTTACTCAAATCAAACTTCATAAGTGTTATTGTGTTGAAACAAGTGGCAATGGAACTCCATTCTTAAAATATTATAAAACATTAATATAATATGCAATGCTAAGCATAACCAAGGTTCAATTATTGACCATTAATCAAACATCTCATAAATGTATTGCTATTACGATCATATATATACTTGGCAATCTCTCTATACTTATAAATAATGGATAACATTAACTATTATGGACCCCAAGGCCACCGAATTAAATGGAATATTCCACAACATGAAATCTCTTCTTGTTTGGTTAGGTTATTCGTCTATGTTCAAATTCTAACTTTGAGCAACTAAATAGATGACACGTGACGCATTGAGTTTCTCCAACAATGTCAATGAAAAAAATTGTTTACAACATGAAATGCTGATTTTTCACTTGTGAATTATATCAATTATTAATCTAATCCCTTTAAGACTTTCCCCATGTTTTGATTTTTTTCTTTGACATGTTTTTAAATATTTAATGCATTAAACATCATATGTTAAATGTGGGTGATATCAAACATAACCCCAAAATTTGCAAATCATTTTCAATCAATTCATCTAAAGTGTGAAGAGACTCTTCAACAATCTAAACTACACGGAAATTTCTCTTTGGTACATGTATATTCCACAAAGGAAACCTTATTAAAATAGAATGATAATGAACCATGAGAATATGTCTTAACAATAGAAAGCTAAATACTTATCTAAATTGTACATTTCTTAAATGACAATATTTTTTGATAACTTGAATAGGGATACATGGATGTAGGTAGAGCAAGTTTCATATTTTCCCTACAAACCATGTTATCAAGATTCCATATACTAGAAGATGATTGCTTTAAAATGATGTAGGTTTGTTGTTTTTTGGCATCAAAATTAGTTGAATTTGCTTGGATTTTATCTTCCATGGAAGAGTTAAGGGTATTAAATTAGATTTAATTGGAGGAAAATCATCTAACAATCGCATGGGTATCAAATGAATTTTAGTTTGAGGGGAACTTAATATCAATTTAGACTCGAGGTATCAAAACATTGTTGTTGAATGTTTACAAGTAACATGAATGTGTTAAAATCTTGTGGAGAGGTTCTTTCGTCATTTGAGATGGGGGTAACTCAAATGACCATCAACTATAGAATGCATGCTAGCGAGCAACATCTTCTTTGATTTTTGTGCACTCTAGCGTATTGATCCCATCTCACCTATTTTTTTTCACACTCATATTGAGTTGTACCAATTACTCAAAAAAATGTCCCAAAATATATAACAATCACCCTCAATTCCCTCTTAATCTAATATTCCTCCCACCATATCTCCATTTATGATTAACTCTTTGGACTCTTATTTTTTGGGTCACTATACACTACTACCATTTGCATACGAATACATAAGAAACAAATGAAGTTGTTGAATGAATCCTCTATTAACTAGTAATAACCAGAACAATCCGGTGTTCTCTTTCCCCACTTCGGGAGTATGCTAGTAATAAAATAATATAATTGTGTTGTTGAACTATCTAGTAGCACAACAACAGTTAATGATTTTCTATAACGGTAGTTCACCCGTATGGTGGTAGAACAACAATTACGACTAATTGTGTCACAATCGCAGTTAATAGTGTTATATAACTACAATCCACCCATCTGGCTGCAGAACAGTCGTTTACACCAATAGTCATGGATTACTTCCATTGTTGAGGTTTAAAACAAGAACATGTGTCCCTCGATAGCGCACAAGCTATAGCTATGGCACCTTCCACGCTTGAAATATCATTGATTTGAAATGAAATGAACGTGGATCTATCCTCCATTACCAGGAAGTATGGCAGTTTCAAGTTCCGGTGTCGACTTCCACCACTAAAATCAAGCTTAAACCATAAAACAATTTACTCGATCTTGAGCGTCCTCGATTAGCTCCTACTTGGAGGAATGTTAGAAGTAGGGAGGATATATAGAAGAGGATTTGATAAAGGATACGTAGAGTCATATTCAACCTGATGTGGGGAGATCGTCCATGCAACATTTTTTTGGTAATCTACATAAGGTGAAGAAATCCATGAAGTTCTGGGCCAAAGGCTTCTTCAAGAAGTCCCACTCGAAGCTCAAAAATGCAGAAGAACATATAGACTCCATGTATAATTTGAATTTTGATGGATTTTTCTTAGATGAAGAAGTTGATATGTTAAAAACTTTGGATATTAAAAGAAGAGATCTTCTATATAAGGAATAAACCGCTTGGATATTGAAGAGTAGGGCAATATGGATCAAAGAAGGGGATAGCAATACTAAGTTCTTTAACAATTTCACAAATCACAGAAGGAAGATTAATACTATTGGGGAAATAAAAAAATAAGGATGGATGGATGGTAAAATATTTTGAAGAGAAGGAGGAGGCAAGGAGGGAAACTTTATAACCCTTTTTAAGGAATTAACATGTAATATTGCACAAATTATACAGAAATTATGAAAACCCTCAGTCTAGTTCCTTCGGTCATTAATGACAAAATGAACCACGCCCTAGAAGTGGATGTCACTAGTGAAGAAATGTTCTCAATCCTAAGCTCCTTTAAAAAGGGAAAAATTCTAGGGCCGCATGGTTTATCGGTTGAATTATACCTTAGGTTTTTTTACTTAATTAAGGATGACCTTTTTAATATACTACAAGAGTCTAGGTTGTTCAGGGAGGTGTTGGTGCCATAAAAATGACATTCATTGCCCTTATTCCCAGGAAACAAGACCCTATATCCTATGATGATTTCAATTCCCATATCCTTATGCAATCTGATTTTGAAACTGATTTCAAAGACTATTCCTAATAGATTAAAGCCATCTTTGTCCAGTATAATATATGAGGAGCAATTTGGGTTTCTTCATAATAGACAAATACATGATGTTGTGGTAATAGCACAAGAAGGACTTCACTTGATGAAGACTTAGAAGATCCCAGTTGTGGTTATGAAGGTGGATCTAGAGAAGGCTTATGATAAAGTCAATTGGACTTACTTGCGGCTACTACTCCTTCAAATGGGGATGAATATAAAAATTATCAACTGGATTATGGGATTTCTTTACTCGATCTCTTTTGTTATCCTTATAAATGGAATGTCTTCTTATTTCTTTAGGGATTCAAGAGGGCTCAGATAAGGGTATTATTTATCCCCCTTTATTTTCTTACTGGTGATAGAAGGTTGAATTTTTCTCATAAAGGAAGTCATGAGATCGGGGGATATTGAAGGTGTTCAAATAATAAGGTTAGTCACTCTTTCGCGCTTGCTATTTGTATATGATGTTATCCTATTTAGAGAAAGGAAAGAATGGGGGTTTAGAAAGTTCCTGGAAATATTAGGCCTATATGGAAAGGCCACTTGGATGGATATTAATCTCTCGAAATCACGTTTATTTCCTAATAACATACAAGAGGATGTGATGAGAACTGCGGAACATGCTTCTGATTCAAGTTCAAAATTTGGATGAAGGCCTCAAGTATCTAGGTTTTATCCTAAAACCAAATGATTACAAATTCGATTATTGGCTTTGGCTCTATAAGAAGATATAATCTAGAATAGTAGTGTGGGTAAATATATTATTGTCAAGAGGAGGATGATTGGTACTTATTAATTCGGTCTTGGAGAGTATCCATGTCTATTGACTTTCAGTAGCCAAAATTCTAAAAGGCATTTTAATGAAAATTTGAAAGAAGTGATTTAGCTATATGTGGTCAGAAACAAATTGAAGGAAGGTATTCCTCTAGTAAAATGGTCTAGGATATTCAAGCCAAAGAAGTTGGGTGGTTGGGGTTTGAAGAACATATACTTGTTCAGCTCGTTTTTAGTAGCTAAAAATGTTTGGAGGTTCGTATATAATGACTCTCTATGGGGCATATTGATGAAGTCTAAATATATGAAAGGAAAAATAAATGGAGGATTGGTTCAAGCATGAAAGAAATGGAGAAAAGTCTTGCTCCATAGTGTGGAAGGAATTTGTGGAAGCCTTTCCACTTGTGGGAAAATGGATAGTCTGGAAAGTAGGAGATGGAAGAAGTATTATAATAGGTGAACATCATTGTATTGGAGCAGAGAATGTATATATTTTTTTGGAATATTTATCACAGGCTCTTCATCATAATGGTATTTACCGTATTAGTGATGCAAGGGTGGAAGGAAATGTTGAGCTTGGATGGAAAATTGTGGAGAATCTAGGACTGGTAGGACCCCAGGTAGCACTTTGGAAAAACTTTCTGGATTGTTTTAACATAAAGTTCATATCCACCTTGGAGACCCCATATAGACTGGTCTAATAAAAAAATCTATTATCTAGGGACTTCATAGTGAAGTTAGGCTACCAAGTAGCTATGGAAGATGAATGTTAGGAGGCATGATTTTGGTGGTGGGAGGAAATTTGGAAAGTGAATAGTCCTGTAAAGATGAAGATAACCTTATGTATGGATTTGAATAATAAATTTCTAACTTGGGACAATGGGAGGAAGCAAGGTTGGATTGGCCCTAGTCACTCTATGTAAATATGAAGAAGAAATAACTTTACATTTAATGGTTTATTGTTGCTTTGCAAGGAATGTATGGACTTGGGTTGTTTGAAATTTGAACCTAAAAGCTCAATGGAAAAGCACATCTTTGGAGGAATGTCTTATAGAATAGTGGATAGACAAATAAGTAATAGAATTTAAATTGTTTGCATGTCATTTTATTTACAGTTTATGGTGGGAACGTAATCATGTTATATTTGAATATCTCTTGATCTCGAAGGAGGTAGTGGCACAATTGGTATATAACTCAGCTTTGGAGTCCATAATTCATGTGAAGGAAAGAAAATCCATAAATGTGGTCATGCCTAAACTAAACCTTGATATTCCTTGGGGTTACTTCAATGGGACCAAGCAAGGGCACCCTACGATGGGAATTGTTGGTATGGTATTTTGTTTAAATTTGTGGCACTATTTCAAATTAATGTTTGTAGTTAGAAGGGATTCAAACAATAAGGAAGAATTTGTATCTTTTTGGCTCCTTTTGAAAGAAGCTATTATTAAAGGCATCAAAGGTTTATAGGTTGTGGGTGATTATGAAATGGTGATTGATTGGGAAAATCACAAAAAAACAATACAAAACTGTAGACTCTCCCAACTTCTTGAAATCATTAGATCAAATATTGAATCTTTTGAATGGATTTATTTCTCTCATGTATATAGAGAATTGAACACATAAGCAGATGGTTTGTCAAAACATGCCCTCTATTTATGAACAAGGTTGTTTGTGGAAGAAGAATCCATTGATGGTAACCTCCATGATGTTATGGAGGTTAGAAACCCTTAAAATAGCATAGCATGTTGAGGGTAGTTTGTAAATTCTTTTCTTTTGGGGGGAGTAACAAATATGTATGTTATATGCTTGGATAAATGCTTTCTATGAAGTAAAGGAAAGATCTATAAGTAAGGTAAATGCTAGAACTTTTTAGTAAATTGTATCTTTCTTTTTTCTGGAAAGGGATATTTAAGTTTTGGAAGGGATCAATAACCCAACTCAATGTATATTTTTTTATCAAATATAAAGATTTGTTTCTTATGAAAAAAAATCACTCTAACAATTTGTCATATTTTTGTCCACATATTGTTATCCACAACTTTATACTAATAGTTAACTTATGTCATTTTTACACATCAATATACCAAAAGTATTTGCTTAATGATCCATTTTTACTCTACAATTAAATTTGAATAAAAATCATATTTTGAGAATTTACTATCAATGGTATTGACTTTTAGTATACACCTAAATGCAATTGGTATGAAATGCAAATGATTTGAAACTAGGAATATGTTTTGTTAATACTATGAATAATTTGTAATATTGAGTGATATTTGAATCAAATTTTTATCACAAAAAATTATTGTAAATGATATTAACATTTCAACTTTTAATAGAAACTTAAATGTAGTTGGTATGAAATATATTTATAAACAATAAATGTCTATTAAAACCTAAATGTAATTGGTATTAAATGAAAATGATTTCAAATTTAAAATATATTTGGTTAATACAATTAATCATTTGCAATGTTGAATTAAATTTATATTGCAACAGATTACTATTTAAGCTAATCACATTTTAACATTTAGTATAGACTTAAATGTATAATGTATTAAGTTATAAACATTTTATAGATTTTTGTGAATAAAATATATAACGTGAACATTTACTATGATTACTATGAAAGCTATTCACATTTTAACATTTAGTATAGACTTAAATGTATAATGTATTAAGTTATAAACATTTTATAGATATTTGTAAATGAAATATATAACGTGAGCATTTACTATGATTGTTATTGATATTTTAAGTTTTATTATACATTAAATGCAATTGATAGGAGGTACAAATGATTTCAAATATTTGTAATTTGAATTAAATTTATTATAAATGATATTCACATTTTAGTTTAGTATATTTAAATATTTATAATTTGAATTAAATTTATATAAATTTATTATAAATGATATTCACATTTTAGTTTAGTATCTTTAATTTTTGGAAAATTTGTTTATTGATATCGGATTGTTAAAATATTTTTTTAATGATATTTAAATATTTGTAATTTGAATTAAATTTATATAAATTTATTATAAATGATATTCACATTTTACATTTTAGTTTTAGTTTAGTATCTTTAATTTTTGGAAAAATTGTTTATTGATATCGGATTGTTAAAATATTTCTTTAATGATATTGAATATTGTGGTTAAGGAATAGATGATCCATATATTTATGTNATTTTATAGATATTTGTAAATGAAATATATAACGTGAGCATTTACTATGATTGTTATTGATATTTTAAGTTTTATTATACATTAAATGCAATTGATAGGAGGTACAAATGATTTCAAATATTTGTAATTTGAATTAAATTTATATAAATTTATTATAAATGATATTCACATTTTAGTTTAGTATATTTAAATATTTATAATTTGAATTATATTTATATAAATTTATTATAAATGATATTCACATTTTAGTTTAGTATCTTTGATTTTTGGAAAATTTGTTTATTGATATCGGATTGTTAAAATATTTCTTTAATGATATTTAAATATTTGTAATTTGAATTAAATTTATATAAATTTATTATAAATGATATTCACATTTTACATTTTAGTTTAGTATCTTTAATTTTTGGAAAAATTGTTTATTGATATCGGATTGTTAAAATATTTCTTTAATGATATTGAATATTGTGGTTAAGGAATAGATGATCCATATATTTATGTAATTTATGTTTTCAATAAATATTATATATATATATCACGTCATTGGATGAGATTTGTTCAAATGTCAAAAATAAAAGAAACATGTACTTACGTGAAGCTCCCTTGTGCAAAGGATATACCAATGACCTCAAAAATCCAAATCCTAACAAATAAAGAATATAATATTTTAATATTATTTTAAACTATTATTTATTCTTTAAAATTATATATTAATATATATTGTAATATTATACATTATTATATGCTTCAATATTATTATAAATAAATAAATAACATTAATATGTAATATTATTATAAATTTTATATAGATAATATTATATATTATATTTATAAAAACATGTTAGTATAGCATATATTAGCTAACTTGTGAAATTAATAATATTATAATATATTTATTTAATAATAACAATTTTTTTCTAAATGCACTATATAATATTATTTTGTATAAAATTTATACTATTCGAATATGTTGTTATTATTCTATTTTAGATTTAATGTTATTATCATTTATTATATTATTTTAGAATATGTGAAATTAATAATATTGTAATATATTTATTTAATAATAACATATTTTTTTTTCTAAATACACTATATAATATTATTTGTATAAAATTTATAGTATTCGAATATGTTGTTATTATTCTATTTTAGATTTTATGTTATTATCATTTATTATATTATTTAGAATATACTAGAATATATAATAATGTATAATATTAAAAAATATTATAATATATAATATTGTATAATATGAGAATATGTATTGATATACAAAATTAATAAGGGTTTCACTTTGTTGACTAATATCTTATCACATTCATTGATAAAGCACGTTTTTAAATTGTGAAAAATAAAGTCAATATATTATAGGTATTGGGGGATGTGGTGTTTTAGGGGGTTTATAAGTATTGGGGGTATAAAAAGGGGTATCTAGTAAAAATAGGGGTTTCTTTTATTGGAAAGATGTATTGGGAGGGGGGTTTAAGAAAATGATTTTGGGAGGTATCAATATCTAGTGAAATTATGGGTATTCTTTAATATCTCATGAACGAAGGTGCTATGTCACAAGTTTACTAAGTGAAGACGTCATGAGGAAAAAATATTTTACCAAAGAGGAAACACATGTTCTTAACCATTATGCCCACTCAAGCTGTATTAATCTATTTTTAAGGACACGACCAAGCCAGACACCAAATTGGTGCATGAGACCCCCTTGTTTGTGGGACAAGGGACCCCCTCTGCCCAAGGATTTGAACTAGTAAAGTCTACGGAAGTATACATACCCTAACCCCCTCTGGATTTGAAGTTATGACATCTTAGGAGGAAACACATGTTATTTTCCACATTTTTATGGGAAGGTGAAGACATGGTGGCATATTGCAATGTGGAGGACTTGGGAACAATAACCAACTCAGTCGACACCCTTGGGTGTCTAGTTT
>SNQJ01S0065768.1:13491-53840 GCA_010110895.2 Picea sitchensis | reverse complement strand
AATGTAATGAGACATGAAGAGAAATATTGTATTTGGAGTGGTAGCTCAATAGGAGGATGCCCCCTCGAAGAGGCAAGTGAACAGGAGAGGATCCCTTCCATAATAGGATCCATTGTACGGTGTTGCCCTACCTCAAGGGTTTGGTAATAATAAAGTGTGGTTTCTTCTATCTTGTTTTGTGGATCTATTGTGTATTCAGTATTTGTGGTTATTATATTGGTAGATCTATTCAGGTTCTTAACAGACTCAATATAAAATATTCTCTTTAGTCGACCTTACTTCTAGGGTTATGTCCAAGTCTTTTAGGGTTCTTCTTGCTTCCTGGAATATTCTAATCTCATCAAAGGTCACAAGTGGAGGTTAATACCTCCCGTAGCTACCATAATATCAACACTGCATCCTATCTAGGGAGGTATATAAGGCAATGGTATTGAGAACAAACAAACCATTCAAATGGTAGCATCATAGCCACACATGCTATCTCATGATCAAATCACAAGCATCGTCAACATTATTTAACTGGATAATCTCCATGACAATTAGTACAATGTTATCTGATAGAGCACAACTGTGTCTATCCATAGTAGTACATAAATACTATCTAGTGGTACACAACCATACCAAGTAGCACATAATTATTAACCAGTGACACATAGTCACAATCAGTGGAACACATCCACCACAGTAGTATACAAATATTGTCCAGAGACATACAATCTCTACAACAATGATATCATTTGATATCAACCTGCATAAACAATATCATGATAAAAGTTGATTCATCTAGGCCATTCTTCCACTCACATCTGTGAGATCTGGAAGAGAATTTTCCCTCATACAGTAAAAGCATCAACCATGGGATATATGGACTATTCTTGCCACGCATGGAAGAATAATTGTCCCTGATTTCTGATCCTGGACCATTCACCTATCTGGGCCATTCCTCCAACATTGATAATAGTGCAACCTGGATAGAATGAGTCTACCCTAGGGAATTCATGTCCCTGATTGTTGAATCTAGACCATTCCTCCAGTACTAAACATAGTGAAACCTAGAGAGAATGAGTCCTCCCTAGGGAATGACTATCCTCCACCAACCTCCAAAACATAAAATTATTCAAAACTGATCACAACTATGAACCTCGAAAAAATGACTGCTCGATGAGGTAGAACATTCTACTTGACCACTACTAAAAGTGACTGCCAATAAGAATTATTGTCCTAGACCATCCCCCCACACTGGCCACAAGGGGAATCACTGTCTATGGTACATCAAAAATCTATCAAACCATTTTCATTATGAAAATGGCTATCTGATATGGACCATTTTCCGAATTGGAAAATGCATGTTCGTCAGAAAATCTCAAACCACTTTCCGAACTGGAAAGGAACTGCCCATCCTGGACCATTTTCCAAACTATAAAATGATTGTTCATAAATCAATGATATATCAGTGCTCCCTCCCAACCTGGAGAGCCATCTCTTCCCTTTTATCTAAGGGAGTTATTTCCACGATCCCCAACTTTTCTCATAAGTATGAAAACTTTATCCTGGATAAAGGATTTGTCAAAATATCTGTTGTCTGCTCATCTGAGGAGATATACTGGAGCTTCACTTCTCCTTCCTGGACTTTATCTCGAATAAAGTAGTATTTGATATCAATGTGTTTTGATCATTCATGAAACAATGGGTGTTCAAATAGCCTTATACAACTCTAATTGTCACAGTATATTATGGTCGAATCTGGAACCTGATCAAATAATCTAGAAATCATCCTTCTCATCCATACTGCTTCTATACATACCTCGCATGTTGCGATATATTTTTCTTATACTATGCTAAGTGTGACAGACTTATGTTTTCTATTGCCCCAAGATATCATAGCGAAGACCAAGCTGAAACACATCCCTGAAGTATTCCTTCTATCTTCTGCACTCCCTACCCATTATGAATATGTGAATCCATGAAGTTGTATATCACTGGATGAGGTATATCTTAAACCATAGTTTATCATCCCACAAATATATCTTAGAACATGCTTTGCAACTATCCAATGTTCATGTCTGGGTTCCACCTGGAACTGGCTTAGGGTGTTTACAACAAAGCAATATCTGGTCTAGCATTCACTAAATACATCAATGACCCAATCAATTGCTGATATAGGGATGGGTCTACTGGATCATAATCTGAGTCTCTTACTTTTCTTATATCTGTGGTCATAGGAGAGTCCATGGATTTGCAATCCATCGATCCAAACTTATGAAGAATCTTCACTACATACTTTCCTTGTCGAAGGAATACTTCACCACACTTCTACCATATTTCTAGTCCCAAGTAGTAATGCACGAGACCAAGATCTTTCATATCGAACTCATAAGCTAGTTCCTTCTTACAATGGGTGACGAGAGACTCTTCACCTGTCAAGAATAAATCATCGACATATAGCAGTAGAATCACAGGTGCATTGTTCATTACTTTGTAGTAGAGATTTGGATTTGCTTGACTCTTGGAGAAACCAAGTCTTATTAAGTAGTTGTCTATTCTGGGATACCAAGCTCTTGGACCTTGCTTGAGTCCATGCATGTCTTTCTTTAATATGAAAACATGAGTGTCTTTGGAGTGTACTTAAAATCCTTGAGGTTTTTCAATGTATACTTCTTCTTCGATTGCTCCATTGAAAAAAGTTGTCTTTACATCCATTTGATGTAAACTCCATCCCATGGAAGCAACAAGAGACATAATGGCTCTAATAGAAGTATATCTAGAAACATGAGAAAATTTCTCTTCATAATCTTCTCCTTCCTTTTGGGAGAACCCTCTAGCTACGAACCTTTCTTTGTATTTGTCCATGCTTTCGTCTACTACATGTTTGATCTTATAGACCCATTTGAAGTTCCTACTTATTTTTATTTGGGTCTAGGCACAATTTCCCATACATCATTTTTTATGATGGTCTAGTGTTCTTCTGTCATGGCTTCTTTTCATTGTTTCTTCTAAGATGCCTCTTCAAATGTGGTGGGTTCTTCATTTAGAATCTTTGTCATACATTCTGGATAGCTAGAGAATCTTTTGGGCTTTTTTCTTTTTTTGAAGGTGCCACTTGGGGCTTTGAGTCTTTCTGCTTCTTGTAGACTAGCTTCAAGACAAGATAGAAGTTTCTTGGTTTTGGGTACAATGACTGATTCAATAGGTTCACATGGTTGCATCAAATGATCAATTTGTTCTATTTCTTCATTCTGACTTTTTGGAAGACATGCACTTTCTTCTTTAGGCTCTTCATACTCTCCTTCTTCTATAGTTTCTTCTATGGATTTCTTGAAAGCCATCTTTTCATTGAAGATTATGTCTTTGCTGACTTCAAACTTATGTTGTTCTGGGATATAGATTCTGTAGGCTTTGGATGATTCACTGTATCCCACAAATATGCCCTTCTTTCCCGAGGGTTCTAATTTCTTCCTTTTATCCTTGGGGATGTGAATGTAAACATGGCATACAAAGATTCTTAAGTGTTCCACATTAGGTTTTTGTCCTGAGAAGGCTTCTTCTGGAGTCATATCCTTCAATATGTGGTGGGGAATTATTTTCTGAAAATGTATTGCTATCATGGCTGCTTCTCCCCACAAATACATAGATAAACCTTGATCGTTCATTAGTGTCTTCACAGTTTCTTCAATAGATTTGTTTTTCATTTTTGCTGCACCATTTTGTTGAGGATTATGAGGAAAAATTAGCTCCGTCCTAACCCCTTCCAATTTGTAAAAGGAAACAAATTCCTTGGATGTGTATTCTCCCCCATTATCTATTCTGAAGGTCTTGATTTTCTTGTTTGCGAGGTTCTCTATCTCTGCTTTGAATTCTTGAAACTTGCTGAAAAATTCATCCTTTGTCTTCAAGAGATATAACCAAGTATTTCTTGAGTAATCATCTATGAAGATTACATAGTAAAGAGAACCTCCTAGAGATTTGAATGGCATCGGACCGCAAACATCTGAATGTATTAGATCTAGTATTTCCTTAGATCTATTATTTCTACTTGAGAATGGTTTCTCAACATTCTTACCAAGAGCACATCCTTTGCAAATTCCTTCATGTGTAGATTGTAGTTTTGGTATTCCTTCAACCATATTTTTGAGGAAAGGTAATGCTTGATAGTTGATATGAGCATACCTTCTATGCCAAAGTTCATTGGGATTGACTTCACAATGTACAAGATCTTCATCATTTTGTTCTAGTAGTCTGTATAGTCTTCCTTCATGGGTTCCAATAACTCTAKCATTCTCTATGCTAGAGTATCTAGACCAAGATAATAATTTTCCATCTRCAAAGGCTATTTGGTTTCCTTTGTCTTCTAGGAAAGATATGGATACAAGATTCTTTTCTAAACCAGGTACATATAAGACATTTGTCAAATAAACACTGTTACCTGTTTTCATTTTGATGGAGGCTTGACCAATTCCTTCGACTATATAGGTGTTCTTATCTCCAAGTTCTACCTTGTAGGATGTCCTCTTCTCCTTCAGATTAGAGAGTCTGACTTGGTCTCCTGTCATATTCCTAGGAGCTCCACTGTCAATTATCCACATGTCATCTTCAAGAGTTCATGTGAGAGTTGAATAATGTAGATGATTCGTCTTTTCATTTATGATTTCTGTAGACTAATAAATGGTCAAACTTTGACTTTGACCCAAAATATCAACCTTGACATTTTTTCCTTCTGAGAGTATCAAGAGGTGCACTAGACTAAGGCGCACTAGAATATCTTCTCCTTGAGTAAGGTGTTCCATCATAAGGTGTTGGGAAAGAGTTTTAGGGTTTTTGCAACTGAGCCTGCTAGTAACCCTAGCGACAGTGCTTCATTAACTGCACCTGCTAGAAACCCTAGTGGAAGTTCTTCAAAAATATTGATAACCTTATGTATTAGCTTCCTTCTAGTGTTTATATTGAATGAAGGAGGTGTGGGCCCATAACCTGTTAGAAAATTGGGTGTGCTCATTTAACCATAGACAATATAACAATATTGTCACCCAACCATAGGCACAAATTCCATCCCCGAGCACCTTGACCTTGACAGAGAGAAGAATTTTGGTAGAAATTCAATAGCCAACCAAGGCTAATGCACCAAGCAAAGATAACCAAGACTGATTAGAAATTCCAACCTAGAAAGACTGAAATTATAGGTTGCAGTAACTGCAGCTGTAGTTGCTCCCTAGACTTGTGCACTACTAGATTTCTGCAGTTGCAACTTGTGTGTATCAAATGAGCTCTGGCGCCTTATATTTATACTACTCTTTCTACGCTATCTGGGCCAACTTTTCTTTCTAGAGGCTAAAGACTCAATATAAAATATTCTCTTTAGCCGACTTTACTTCTAGGGTTATGTCCAAGTATTTTAGGGTTCTTCTTGCTTCCTAGAATATTCTAATCTCATCAAAGGTCACAAGTGGAGGTTAATACCTCCCAAAACTACCATAATATCAACAACTTGAGTGTAATTTTCAAAAACAAAGGATGGGATTGTAGTTTGTAGTAAAAACATATAAGGAATCAACAAAGAGTAGTACTGTATCCTAGAACATGATGGAGGATTTTGGATTTTTCATGATGAAAAACTTATCACTCTTGAGGTATTCTGTGAGTAACCCTGTGAAAAATTGTTGTCGAACCACATAAGTGTTCCCAGATAGGAAACATGATAATAATCACTATAAGGTTTAAATGAGGATGATGCCTATCGGGAAGCAAATGTTGTCAATTAACCAATGGAGTTAAATTATAGGGGTAGTGACATAGGCCATTTTAAGGAATTTTATAAGCTATGGTGACATTAGGTTAAAGAGGTAATAAAACCATGAGTTCCAGTAGGAGAAGTATGAAGAAGACAAGTCATAAATTGTGAAAATTCCACAAGTGAAAAAGGGGAAACACCTAAGCATATAACCAATATTCTCCTAGAAGTCGAATATTAATGATTGTGAGCGGGGTGCTCAATTTGAATAAATATGAAAATTTCATGATTAGAGGAATTAATTAAATGTCATACCACTCCTTTAAGGTGTATACCTAATGGATAACATTGAAGTACTAGAAGAACTATGCAAATGTAATAAATCCAAGGACATATTTATGTAATTATAATACAAGGGTGTCTCTTTCAAGTGGAAATCTCTCTTAATGACATCGATAAGTGGATTAATCAACATGAATGATGATTAAGGGTTATTGGTAGGGTTATAGGGATGATCCATATAATGTTAAAGTTTCCATTTATGAAGTATAGAACTAGAAAACTCACAATGGGTGAGGGATGACAAGTGGTCAACTGGGAAAAAGGTTTAAATTTTCAAGTATAATAATTGTCTACTTCTTGTTGTATATACCCAAAGGAAAAGAAAATAGATTGTGTCTTAGAGAATGGGGAGCAAACACCTAGCATAAAGAGTAAGAAGATTGTATTCCAATGACAAGTTGTGTATATGGACTAGGAGAGATAATTCTTATGAGTATGAGCAATAATAATTACATGTGATGAAAAAATAGTTAGGGCTTAACTATTTCTTCGTGCAAGTGGATAACTCACGACATTTAACTTGAATAAAAATAACCCAATGTCCCATTTTTTACATTCTATTGAGTATAAAAATTATTGAATGAGTAAGATAGAGATGTAAAGTGACATAAGAACCTTAGGAAATAATCAAAAGATATACAAGACCGAGAAATTTAATTATGATATTGACAATTTAAGGCATTCTAGTAAGTCCAGTAATAAATCAACACCAAATTTCACCAAATTTCCCTAGGAGAGAAATAACATGTGCCTATCGATTATGGCTCTAGATGATGGGGGATTACATGAAAGTCTAATATTGTATTCAAACAAGGAAAATATATGCAAACTTTAGCATATTGATAGGGTGACTATACATACCCGATAAATTGTCAACCTCCTTGTTGTAAGAAGAAGATATGTATATTGACGATCACATGGCACTTATATTATCGATGATCCTTTGTAGAGTTAGCTTGGGCTGACAAATTTAACCAAAAAATATCCTAGATGGATGTTTGATGATATTTCTTGCRTTAGCTGTAATATCTAGTATTCACTATCTATATATTCATGTAAGCTAGTGAATTTGATTTTGTTGATGAATCATAGTAAGAATGTTCATGGTGTTTTATTTCTCTGCACACTATGTGTTGAGACGATTATCAAATTAATGATATTATGATATCTTAAGAACCTTGTGGTATTTATATATGAGGTTATGTTAACATGTGGCTCCAGTTATCATGAGGATGTAATGCTATATCTTTGAAAAATATATTTTGAGGTTATATTTCTTATGATAGTTTTTCCTGATGAGATGGCATGTTGTAATTACATGCAATTTTTATGATGATATGATTTTATATTTTCATGCATTGGCATGTGGTGCTTTATTATTTATGATTTTGTTATGACAACAATGTTGCGCTCTCATGATGACATGTGACCATTAGCATGTTGATTATTTTCTATGAGATGATGATGTTATGTTTATAACTAATGCATTAATTGCATGTTGTGAGGTGACGAGTGACATGAAATACACCAGTGAACCAAGAGGGAGAATTCATTCAATGATCTCAGGAGAGTCCATACCTATGAAGGATAATGTTTTCAAAGTAACACCTTATGGACTAGGGACAAACTCAATCAACTATCCTATGCTAGTGGTTCTTTTCCCTTGTATAATTCTTTATGGGGAATGGAACCATCTTGAGAGGGTAAGAGTGTTCAATATTGGAGTTTTGATGCTGGAGTCTAGAGGAAGGGTTAGAGTAGTACTTATCGATGGGGTTGTGTGATTGGAATTTGATGACTAAGGATGAGTACTTGGTAGGAGTTGGGGAGGAAGTTTAGGTCAACTTTCAAGATGTCGGGGTATGTGAGTTAGTGTACTAGACTAGATGCATGATTGGGTAGATTGGACCTTGGGACTTGGGGCTCTAGTTAGGTTGAGAAACTTAAGCTTGACACAAAAAATTGGGAAGAGGGCTAGAGTTGTGCCTTCTCTTCCCAGAGTTGTGATGTGGACTTACTTTTGATTCCTGCTATGGTCACTTAGGTGGCTCTTATACCAGTTATAGTAGAGAGTGACGTGGAAGATACATGAATAAAATAAAAATGTACAAGTAACATAGTTAATGTTAACTTTGGGACAAAGTTCCTTGAAGATGGAGAGTATACAATACCTTATATATTGAATTAGTCCTATGAGGAAAATAAATAAGTGGTCTTAAAATAAATTTAAAAGTAATAATAAGTATAATAAAAATCATAGTAATAAATAATAATAAAAATGATATTAAATAATAATAATAATCATAATAAAAAACTCGCTTATTATAAAGGAAGAAAAGGTAAAATAAGAGAAATTACCAAAATAGAATTTAGGGAAAATTTAAATCAAGAAAGGGTTAGAAATTGCATGTTTTAAGAGTTAATTAGTTGACGAAAAGTGGAACCCATGCATGGGATTTTTTGCAAGGAGGGACATGAAGAATGTTATTTAATGAATGTGGAGAAGGGATAAAGATATATTTTGATTAGGGAATCTTGATATGAAAGGATTAGAAGATGACATAGGTAGTTTACTAAGGGCTTCGTGGGCTCTTATTCATGATGACTAAGAGATTGGGTGGGAGGAGAGTTCCCCCCCACACATGGTTTTGGTTAATGATTGTGGTTTGGCTGGAGTTGATGGCTAGAGCTCAACAATTATTTGTCCACCAAGACTAAAAGGTAGTTGATCTCTTCAACTTTTAGGTATGATTCTATAACATGTTCCTCATGTTGATTATGTAACTAGAAATGAAAAAGATATTTACTTGTGCTTAGTTTATGCATATTGATTTTATTGTCCTAATAATTACACCTTATTACATTATTGTTCATAAATCATGCATGCCCATCATATTGATAAAACATATTTAGACTGTTGGTTATGATTGTTAATGTGTTCCTAACAAGCTAAGGAACATATTTGGAATGCTTGCACTACTATTTATGTTATTTATAATGCACACATGTATCTAACTCTTACTTATAATCTCATCTTTGTTGATATTCTACTATTATCATTGGTCATTTTTCTTTTCCCACAACCAACCCCATTCTATATACTCAATCCAAAACTAGAGATTGTGAATTTGCATGTTGCAAAAGGAAACACATGACTTGTTGAGCCTTCATATATTGACTTGTTTTATGGTCAACACCAATTGATCACAAATACTTTCAATATGCCCTATCCAAAATTGAAAATTTATGGGACAATCACCCTATGGTTGATGCCTCACATTGATTTAAACAATACTTGATCTTTCCTCTTTATTAAAAGGTTACTAAAGACCCCCTAGCTAGTGTGTATGGGAGTCATAAGGTTGTTTGCAATATGCAACATTCTATATGTTTTGCCAATATGGCGATGAGTTGCCATTGTTATTTTAGGTGAATTTATTTATATTCAACATATTAGTATATTTATTTCATGATAGTTCTAGTTAATAATGTGCTATGGTCACTTGGATTTCATAGTTGATTATATTAGCACATCCTATAGCTTGCTTGTATTGGTCACATGAAGCTTGCAAGTAATATTAAAATGTAAGCGCGTTTTACTAATAATTGTTATCATCTTCACATGGTTCTCATCCTCTTTCAATGGTTGATACTTATACCTTTCAAAATGGATAAAATAGAGTGATGTTAAAAAAATACCGTGTGCAAGTAATTAATGGACCAATACTGGCATAGTTGGGCATATTTCTATGTTATCATAACTAATGGTAAAGGCTTGATTGATAACTAAATGTCCTCAAACACAATTATATTAATTAGAAAAGGAATTACATCAAGATATATTTGAGGGCTAAGGGCCAAAATCACCTCACGTTTGGTGGAAGTAAGTATAAATAACTCAACTTCTTCTAATCATAAAAGTAGTTTCTAAAACTTTAATATGAACAACTGATCACATGAGTATGCTAAGTGTTCATTTAGAATTGATCTATAATAATCATTTGTTCTAGAAAATATAATCCTATGATGTATATTTAACTTTAGGATCATTATTTCTTACAATGCCCCCTTAGATCCAAAATTTCTCTGTCGCAAACACTAAGTTTGAATCCAAACTTCGTGAAATTTATTCTTTCAAGTGATTTTGTGAAGATATTCAAAGTCCAATATTTTGGTTGAAATGATTTTGATTTGATTATTTCCTTTATGATAAGAGTTATGAGGTAGTGGTACTCTGTATCAACATGCTTTGCCTTTGAATGAAACACTACATTTATGGCTAGCTTTATTGTTGAATGTCTGTCAATATGTGACGAAGTAACTTCATTATGAACCACACCAAGATCTTCTAAAATTATTTGTAACCAAACTATTTCACATGATGCTTCCCAAACTGAAATTTATTTTGTCTCTCTTGTTGAATTTGCAGTTGTTCCATGTTTCTTACAACTCCATGACACTGCAGTAGATCCTATATTCATTAAATACCTTGAACTAGAAGCTCTGCCATCAATGTCTATAGAAAAATTTGCATCCAAGTATCCAACAAGTTTGAAATTTTTGTTCCTTTTGTATTCAATTCCAAAATACTTTGTCCCTAGAAGATATTGATGTACCCTTTTAGTTGCATTCCAATGAATTTCTCTAGGTTCTTGCATATACCTTGAAAGGATGCTTACTACAAATGATAATTTTGGACAAGTATTTGTCAAGTAAATTAAACTTCCAATGAATTAGAGGAAATTTGAGGTTTAAAATGGGCCTCACAAGGAAAATAATAAAATAAGAGTTAAAATAACAAAATAAGATTTATGAGTTTCGAAGGGAAAGAAACAATTATTTTATTTATTTATTTTTGTTTTCTTAATTTATTTAATTGTGTTCTCAATTTATCTCCTTACAGGTTTAATATAAGTATAGATGTAGGTACTCACTAGATGCAAAATTGAATTCTTCATCCAATAAGTACTCACATTACATATTTTTAATAGACCCACTGTGAGATAAACTAGAAATATGTGGAAAACCAATATGTTGTGTCATGTATTTCTAGTTTATCTAACGATGGGTCTATTAAAAGTATGCAACATGGGTATTCGTTGGATGCAAAATTTGACTTTTCATCCAATGAATATCTATATTAGATACTTTTAGTAAACCTATAAGGAGATAAATTGAAAATAAATAATAATAATAAAAAAATCCTTTCCCTTCAATACTATTTACCCTTATGGTTGACATCATCATCTTGAATCATGTTGGTTCTTTTAAAGTTGATATTGATAGTACATTTGTTTTGAGACCTATTTTTGAACTAAAAATTTACCTTGGAAACTACCTATACTTGGTACTACTAACAAGTTCCCCCACTTTAAACTTTGAAAGTTTCAAGTTTTCTTCTATGGGTAAAGGTTTATAATCCTCCATGCCAAACTTATTCAATAATTATGATACATACTTAGATTGGGAAATAAATATACCCCTATATTTTCATATTACTTCAACTCCAATATAGTAGTGAAGTAACCCCAAATGAGTCATTTCAAAACCTATTTTAATATTGTTAAGGCCCCTCATGACCTAACACTAATTTGTTATGAGTTTATTAGTTAGGATTAGGTTGGATTAGTGGTATAACTTACATCATTCTCACTTTATCTCCTATTTATAATAAAGGAGAATCATTTATATAAGCATCTCATATTGTCTTTTGAATTGGATATATTGTAAAAGGACGTTTCCCCATTGAGGTGGATTGTATTCATTGAATTTTTATCATTTTTAAGGTGCTTGATTCATAATATTTGGTGCCAGAGCATCGATCCTAGGGTTTTGCATCTTCAAGTGAGTCATCTTGGAATTTTTTGTATAAATTTTTTTCTGGGATGCTTCAGACTACAAAATCTAGAGGTTACTTAGGAGACATGTCATAGAAGGTCTGGAACAAAATTGTAGGCTATGGTTCGTTATAATTTCAGAGATATAGCCTATGGAATATAGGGTTTGTGACTCATCCTAAAATCATTTTTAAACAAGTCGTCTTGGAATTTTTGCTACAATATTTTTATGTAAAGTTTCATATAGTGAAATTTTGTGGAGAATGAGGAAAAATGTGATAGTGCAAGTGGTCAAACTTTCCAATTCTGGTTCATCATACTTTCAAAGATATAGTCCATGGAAGACAAGGTTTGTGACTAATATTGAAATCAATTATCTTAGAATTTTCATCATAATTTATTTTTAGTTAAGTTTCAGAATCTAAAATTTTTAGAATCTTGAGTTAACATAGTGAAGTACATGTGGAAACATTTTCATATTTTGAATCATTATATTTTATGATATATTGCTTGTGGAAGTTACGGTTTTTGCATAAGTTATTTTCTGGTGATTTTAAAAGCTTTTTCTGTGGTTAGTAGGCTCATTTTTTTATTTTTTATTTAGAGACGTGTTCCAACATATTTAAATAACATAGGATATATCATTTAGTAGGTAAAAATATGGTTGGGGAAGAATACATGCAAGAAATACCCACAATTTCAAGTATTTAGAAACACATTGTTTCACATGTTTTGAAACTCCTATAACCCTTGCTAGTACCACTTCAGGTAGTATCACATTAGACAATAACTGTAGATGGAATATTAATTCCATGTACCTTTGGGTATATAGGAAGTCCCCTAGGTACACCTGAAACCAAGCTTAGATAAACTATTCGACTGTCTTGTTTATTTTAATGTACCTCGTATCAACACAACAAAAAAGATTCTCTTGGATACCAAACTGTGACATACCCATCGACCCAGGTACCTCTAAATTCACCTTCTTGGGAAAATTAAAATTTATAATACCAATTATTAGAATTCAAGAAACATGATACCAACACATGCAATAATCAAGAAGCATGCTAAACTATAAAAGAGATGAAAAACATGCCATGCACAACATTAACAACAAACATGCAAGTTATAAACTCAAGATATCTCAAAGATAATTAATACACAACATAATATAAAGTTTAGAGAAAACATAGAGAGCACTTATATTTTTAAATAAACATTCACCAATTGGTTGTAGACATCAGGCGTTCCACCCAACCATAGACATTGTTGTTCTAGCTCTCAAAAACATGTCACCCCTAAGCTAGGGATATGAATCTACAAGGACGGGTCCTAGGATGACTCTAACAAACACAACCAACTATCAGTCTTTCATGATTTTCCCAACCAGACAACAATCCAATTTTACCAACTCTCTTCCCCTTTAGCCCACACAACCCAAAGAAATGAACCCCTTTCTTTGCAATGTAGTCCCTTAGGCTGTTCTTGTTTTCCAGGGATCTAATGCTACTAGTAAGGAAATATCGATGCTAGAAACTCCAAGGGTTCTTAGATGTGGACAATTATTTCACAAGTTCCATCCATCTCATGCACACATGCATCCATTTCTTTCTAGAATAATCAACAATTACTTACAACCAATAAGAAATTTCTTTCTTCCTCCCATAATTCATTTCCCATGCCCATACCAAGACCAAGTGATAACTTCTTTCAAAACCGTACCTATATAAATTGGATCAGATCTAGATTACACTATTGTAACTCTTTAACCATTTAATACAACATAAATCTAGAAAATCAAATCTCAAATACACAATGTTTTTCTTCTCTTCAAATCAGTTCATCATTCAAATAATTTTAGAACTTACAAGAGCTCTCATACTTGGGAAAACGGCTCTAAAAAGGAAAACCACAAACCCACTGCAAACCTAATTAAATGACAATGCCTTTATCTATGTGTGAATGATTTTTTGAGTTTGTCCATATAGATTCATACAGACTGTACGGATCTATCGTACAACCGATCTGCTATTGCGATCAATTTTTGAATCTCACACGTGCAACTGGTCTGTTGCTTCTCGACTATTGTATTTATTCATACATATGTATAGATCTATTGTATGACCCTGTGCGTGCTGCCTCATTTTACATGTCACTATTTTGCTGCCCTTAATTTGTGTGTTTTTGCTGCCCTTAATTTGTGTGTTGTTGTTCCTTCCATGCTTTCTCCTTGCCAAATTACTCACTCACTATGAATAATCAATGTGTGTCTTGAATCTTCCCTTTGTTGTCTTTTTATAACACTGAGTTGGTCCAAATCCCTAATCTCAATGGATGGGATTAAATATCACTATCTCATTAGATCAATGGATCATGTTTAATTTAAATCACTAGTGCCAAAACTTAGGAACTTCATTAAATTAAACTCACTTTATAAAAATTCATTCACTTTATTAATTAATTAATAAAGTGAACTGCCAAAAAACATAGGAGTCATTAAATGACGATTTCCACGGGTTAGACACTCCTTTTGGAAATACTTGTTTGAGCTATAGTCATCAACACTCCCTCTTAGCAAGGAATGTATTCTCCACCACTCCAAGCTTGTCTCAAAAGAAAAAAAAAACTTCCCTTTCACTAAGGATTTGGTGAGTATGTTTTCCACCTGCTCATCTGTTGGAATGTTCTGGAGCTTGAATGCTCCCTTCAAGAGCCTTTTTATGATGAAATGGTATCTGGTCTTGATGTGCTTCAACCTGTCATGAAACATTGGATTGTTTGAGAGTTTTATGCAACTATGACTATCACAATGAATCATCGTAGGTTATTGTTATCCCTCGATATGTTCCAAGCTATCAATGGAACAATGTCGAGGCACCCCATGTTGGATCATGTTGTCATTGATGCCAATGGTTTGATTGATTGATGTCAAGTGATTGATTGATGTCAAAGTATTGATTGATTGATGCTTGATGTAATATAATATGTATTGTCCTTGATGAGAATGCATAGATGAAGATGGATCAATGAGTTGTCATTGATAAGATGAAGATGGATCAATGAGTTGTCATTGATACATAAAGAAGATGGATCAATGTGGTTTCATTGGTATATGATGCATTGTTGGAAAAATGTATAGATGACTCATTATTGTCTTATCATGATTGATAAGGTTCACAAATGGGTGAACTCCAAAGTGGTCCCCTTATGGTGAAATCCCTCACGGGAAGATGCTTTGTAGATTGAGTTATCCCAAAAGAATGGTTGGAGGACCCATGATTGTATGTGGAATAATGAGATGAAGATCAATGAATTTGTTGGTGAAACTATCCTAGATGGATAGTACTTGGCATGCCATTTGTTGGTGAAACTATCCTAGATGGATAGGTATTGGCATGCCATTCGTGGTATGTGGAATGTCACACAAATCCCCACTCTAGTTTGAGAGTTATGGCCTTACGGTTGGATCTAATTCTCACATGTTGGGCTGAAGACCCAAAAGGTAAAGGAAGTCAAAGTGCTTGAAAAGAAGAAATCATTATTTAAATGGATAAAGTAAAGTGACAAAGACAAGGTGGATTATTTTAAATAATAAAGAGAAGTGAGCCAGTCACAAAATATTATTTAAATAATAAAGTGAAGGACAAAATCAAGAAGGAATATTTAAATGATAAAGTATTGAGAACTTTCTATTATGGAAAGTGGTTAACCTAAATAAGGAAAATAGGTTAAGGACCTAGAGGATGAAAGTATAAATAAGATAGCTATAAATAGTTGTGAATATATTTTGGAGTATATTCACAAGAAGCTCTCCAACAATATCTTTTGGAGTATTGATGGAGAGCTTCTAGAGAGTTAATTTTATGTGGATCTCTTGAGAAGGATTGAAGATCTATTCTAAGAAAGAGGAGGTGAGGAGGATCTCATGGACGATCAAAGTTTCAACATTAGAGATCTTGACAAAAAAAGTCTCAAAGCTTCAGAAACCCTAACTTCTGAGCTGTACTTAGCCAGAATGGGCCGTGGCATGTAAGACACGCTGAAGGTAGATAAGGAAAAGTCACGTATAGTGGATAATATCATGGATATTTGTAATGGAGCTGATGACAAGCTTATTGAATTAATGAACTTCAGGTTCTAATTCTGCATTCTATGGGCTCAGACTATCAATCGACGTTGGTATGGTTACATTATTATCTTGATGGATAATAGAGCTTGTTGTTTTGTGAATGCTTAGGGCATTCTTGGTATGGATTCTATGATGTGGTTAATTTTGGTTGATTTGGTTGATAGAATGAGCAATAATATTGTGATTCAGTAAGACATGATTGATATGGTATACTAGTTGTTTCCAGCTACGATTGAGATAATATTCATATTGATTGATTGTGGAGGATGAGTAGACTATTGGAGAGCTTAGATGTGTTGTAACTTGTCAGTGGTTAGATATTGGATAATAAGAGATAGAAGAGAATGATAAATTGGTTGAAAAAAATATGAGTTAATCTTGAAGGATAAAAACCTAATAGCTCAGAAGGTATAAACATGTTGTAGTACTTCTTGGGAGCGTATACACACGGGATGTACTACTAGTAGGGCACATACACACACATGCTACACTACTGACAAGTCGCGTACATGTTGCAGATTGATATATGTTGGGATTTTTGTCTCATCTCAGTTTGGAGCCGAGGCAAGCTGATTCTGCATTATAGATATGGTTTTGTAGAGTTGTACTCTATTTAAATATTGCTGAAACCCCAAGGATTGTAGTCCTAATAAAAAATAAAAGTGTACATACATCTTGTGTCTTTTGTGTTCATTGTATCATGTGACTGTTGGATGACATTGATGATTAGATATTGTTGATATGTGTTCACATCTAACCTGGGTTCTAAATGACAACAATGTGTAATGAGTAAAATGTTGAATGGTAACTAATGATTTTTGTGTAAGAGGAAGTTTAAGAAAATAGCTCACACTCCACTCACCCCCTCTAAGTGTGGTGAGGGTGTGTCCAACAATTAGAATCGAGAAGGTTTCACCATAAGCATTAACAAGCTTGAAGGAGATCCAGATACACAAAATGGATGATGAAATACCAATCCTTGATGAGGGAAAACTTGTCATTTGGAGAATAGAGATGAGAATACATTTGAAGACAATGAGAGCAACAAATTGGAAGGCAACCATTGGTGGAACAGCCCGGCGTAACAAGTTAAAGTTTGCAGCTCAAATGGAATGAAATAAGAATGATGCATTGGCTCTCAAGACCATTCTTAGTGGACTCAAGCCCTATAAAAGAGGAGCATGGAATAATGCACTTCCGCCAAGGATCTATGGCTAAAGATAGAGGAGACATATCAATAAAAGAAAGAATATGTTGAAGAACACTCCATGTACCATTGAAGGTAAGAATATCCAAAGACTTGAATGCATTATTTCTAAATGTGATATTGAAAACATTTCAAATGAAGACAAAGAATCAAGGAAGATGGCATCACAAAGGAAAACAAAGAATCATGTGATAATGTTGAAAAAAAGGAAGATCTTGAAAGTAATTGAAATGAAGATATAGAATCTCCAAAGACTCTTGATTGTAATGATTCAAAATGTGATGATGTTGAATATTTCAAGTGAAGAAGAATATCTAGAAACAATTGATGGAAGTTATCCCATGGAAAAGAATAATAGAAGAAGATCTATTAGAACTTCTAAATAAGGTTGAAGAGGGTTGAGAGATAGTAGTGACTGAATACTATATACACACTATAACTGTCCTTCGGATAACACTAAGAAGTTTCTTTAGAGAGGACAAAGGCACATCTTGAAGTTAAAAGAATGTCACAGAACAAGAAGAAAGCAATAAAACTCAATTGGAAGAAAATGAATAAGAGATCACAAGACTAAAGAATGAAAAGAAGATATGAAGGTAGATGATGATTAGCAAAAGTTTTGAAACCATTGGTCTATCTTAAGAACCAAATTGAAGAAGCCAAAAGGTTGTGAACCATTGAAGGATCAAATAAATGAAAAGAAGAGTCATGTCATAAGTTAGAAGATGAATTTTTTGACCTAGAAAGAAGGTAGAGAAGTCAAACAAATTTCACATTGCTCACTAATCTTGGATGAGATCTTGTCAGATCACCATGTGATAAATTAGGTCTTGATACAAAAGCTGAAACTACACATGCTAAAGCAAGCACCTCAAAGAGGCATGAGGTAAGTCCATCAAATAGCTGAAAGATAATACCAAAACAACCATCTACATAAGGCAAGAAAATTTCAAAAGAAATAAATAAAGGAAGACATCAATAAGATATTATTGGGACACCAAAGCAAGGAAAGTATTTTTCATGGGCATTGTTATTCATGTTGTTTGGATTATGGTCACAAATCTTGAATGTATATCTTATGAAAGAAAGATATAATGGACATTTTATGACACCATGGAGGTGTTGAGATGGATCAAGAGGACACATTGCCGCTCATTGTAACAATCATGAGATGTTATTAACTCAGAGTGGATTGGCCACAAATCCTAGGAGTGCCGGAACACAAGAAGAAATTCCACGATGAGGACTTCCATAACATGGCTAGAAGAAGGAATGAGGCGAAGGGAGACATATTTGAAAAGATGGATGCTCGAAGCTCAAGTTATGGAAGAGCATGGGACATCACATAAGTGGGTGAAGAAGACAGATGTCCCTAGAACTGAATGAAAAAGACTGAAGGGAAGCTTAATTAAGACATCTATTGAGGCATACACAAGTGACAAGATTTCAATCATGACAATGAGGGCTGACCTTTGTATATGTCACTGCATATTACAGACTGCCTTGCAATATACGACGATATGTGTGAAGCCTAAGGAAAGGCCAGCTTATGCACAAGGATTGCAGCTCTGATATGATGGCATAACTCCAGGATGTAGGTCCGATATGGCGACAGTGTTCCAAACCAAGTTTACGTGTTTTCAAGTGAGTCTATACGGATTATGTAAGGGGATGATGTAAAATCAACATTGGGTGCATGGCACTAACTCCATGAGTATGGATTGATGCATTTTACGTTGAAGAACAATGTTGGTTATAACAATGAAGCTATGGCACCTTGGTTGCGTGGATATTATATCTTGATGATGTATTATTGGGAATCTCTACCTGTTGGAAAATTGATACGTGCATTTGAAATATGGATGGGCCATAATGGTTACATGGTATTGGTGAGTTGATGAGGTGATAATGCTGTACACAATTGATGATCTATAGTTGAGGCATGATTGGTACATTCTAGTACATTGGTAGAGGCACCTTCAAAAGTTGGATTGGCACACATTTTGGGAGGATTTCCAGTATACATATATGGATTCAATTCATTTCCTGGTGGGTATTGGTGCATGGTAATGTACATGTTTGTTACACTCATATATGGCATATGCTTTATTATACTACACCATTGGTACTACTTTGTTAGCACAACAATTGGCATTTCTTTGAGATACATGATCGTACTGGTTCTCATACATTGTTTGGTACACAGATGCACAATGGGTTGTATATTGGTAGATGCAAATGGCTGGCATATTGGTAGATGCACATGTTGGGTGCTGTTGATAGAGTGCATGATTGGATACATTTCATGGATGATATCTTTGTCACATTGCATGATGAGCACACATTTTGTACATGATGCACTTGTTATATTTTTCATGATCTTTATCTTTTCTTCATGATGCTTGCATGGCATGAGCTCTGATGCATGAATAGGTCCATGACTGTTATGGTAGCATCGTCATCTTGGCAAGATAATATAGGGAGAGATACCCATGGGGAGCCATTCTGCCTCCTGCATGATTCTAGGAGGAGATATTTATCAAATGCATATTCTTAGAAAAGAGCCCTATAATTGAAGAAAGAACACAAAATCATAATTACAGGGGGAGCAATGATCACAGGGCATGTGGGGGTAATACCATGTATATTCAACATTACATCAGAATGATATCCCCTATTAAAAGTGGGAGATATTATTCAGAGAATATCAAAGGCACTCAAACAGGGGGAGCAAACCCAAGAGGATAATGGCCCTTTTCCATTGATATCGCTGGTGAGAGTTAATCACATTTATGTGATTGATGTTTATTGATGGTGAGAGATAATAACATTTAATATTGATGAAGAGCATGCCTTATATACATAAGCGACATCAATAATTGGTGGTTTGTGTTGACATCAATGTTGGTATTGCCATCAATGCCAGCAAAGGGGAGATTGTTGGATCATGTTGTCATTGATGCCAATGCATTTGATTGATTTGATGTCAAGTGATTGATTGATGTCAAAGGATTGGATGATTTATGCTTTGATGTAATAATATGTATTGTCCTTGATAAAAAATGCATAGATGAAGATGGACCAATGGAGTTGTCATTGATATGATGAAGATGGATCAATGAGTTCATTGATAAGAGCAATGAAGATGGATCGATGTGGTTTACTTGGTATATGATGCATTGTTAGAAAAAAATGTATAGATAATCATTACTTTCTTATCATTGATAAGGTTCACAAATGGATGAACTCCAAAGTGGTCTCAGGTGAAATCCCCACTCGAAAGGAGCGGACCATGATTGAGTTATCCTAGAAGAATGGTTGGAGGACCCATGCTTGTATGTGGAATTTCAATGATGAAGATAAATGAATATGTTGGTGAAAAACTCTAAATGGATAGTACTTTTCATGCCATTTCTGGTGGTATAGGAATGCCCAACTCCTCACGGCTTGAGAGTTGTGGCCTTTGAATGGTTGATCTAATTCTCACATGTTGGCTTGAAGCTCCACAAGGTCAAAGAAGTCAGTGTTTGCAAAGAAGAGGACTATTATTTAAATGATAAAGTAAAGTGATTTGGATTCAAGGTGGATTATTTAAATAATAAAGAGAAGTGTGACAAAGAGAAGAAAGATTATTTAAATACTAAAGGAGTGACAAAATCAGAAGGAATATTTAAATGATAAAGTATTGGAGAACTTATTTATGGAAAGTGGTTAACCCTAAAATAAGGAAAATAGGTTATGACCTAGAAATGGGTTATGACCTAGAGGATGAAAGTATAAATAAGATAGCTATGGACTCTTGTAAAACATCATTTTTGTGGATCAATGGAGAGATTCTTTTGAGATTATCTTTTGGAGTATTGATGGAGAGCTTCAGAGAGAATCTTTGGTGTGGATCTCTGGAGTATGATTGAAGATCTATCTGAGAAAGAGAGCATGGAGAGGTGATCTCATGGACGATCAAATTTTTGCATACACATTGGAGATCTCAAAGGATTAAAAGCCCCTAGTCGAAACCAGCTTGAGGTACAGCCATAGTCAGCTTCTGCTACATAAGCATAGCATCACATTGTGCCGAGGACATGATGTTGTTGAACATGCCAGTTCCCATTCTGAGAGCCACCAGATACAGGCAGGCCATTGTCTGATGAGAGAATAAAGCAAACAAAATTAGTAAATTTCAAAGTAATACTGATGTAAGCCCAGTGTTGGTTTCTTATATAATGAGCAATAATTTTTGGATTTAATGGTGACATGATTTCTATGGTATACTAGTTGTTTATATACATGATTGATAGCATTCATATTGATTAATTGTGGAGCATGAGTAAGCTATTGGATAGCTTGGATGTGTTGTGATTGGATGGTGGTCAGATTGGAAAATAAGAGACAGAAGAGAATGATAAATTGGTTGCAGAGGATCTGAGTTGATCTTGAAGGATAAATCCTAATAGCTCAGAAGGCATACGCAGGCTGCTGTGTATACTGGTCGCGTACATATGTGGGCGGTAGTGAGCCATGGTGTGTATACACGCGGGTTGCGCTACTGACAGGTCGTGTACCTTTTGTAGATTGATATCTGTTGAGGATTTTTGCTTCATCTTAGTTGGTGTTGAGTGTGTAAGTTGAGTCTTGCATGATAGAGATAGTGCTCTTGTAGAGTTGTACTCTATTCAGTTGTTGCTGAAAAACCCCAAGGATTGTAGTCCGTAATAAAAATAAAATTGTACATACATCTTGTGTTCTTTGTGTTCCTTGTGGTGATGAATTTTTGATGATATATTGTCGATATATGTTTTTGATATGTGTTCACATCTAATTGGTTATAAATGACAACAATGAGGAATGAGTAAAATGTTGAATGCTAACTAATGATTTTTGTGTAAGAGGGAAGTTTTAAGAAAAATAGCCCCACACTCATTCACCCCCCTCTAAGTGTGGTAGGTGTGTCCAACACCCCATGGTTTAAGACTCAATATGAGCCTTAAATCCATGCTTTCACTCAAAGAAAACTATGCAAAATTGGGCAAGTTTATCTCTCTCTCTCTCTCTCTCTCTCTTATAAACTCTCATCCCACAAACAATCTCAGTACAAATATTTAAAACCTTCAACTCCATAAGACATTTTTCCATGAGTTTTTCATACAATTTAGTTTTAAGGGTAGGGAAACAGTCTATTAGAGGAGATGCAAGATAAACACATGAGGCACTGTAAAGAATGAATCTCATAGTTTATGGAAAAGAAAAAACGGGCTGAGTAATTAAGAATTCAACATTTCTAATAAACATACCGGATCATTAAAACATGTATCAAATAGTAAACATCTACAAATATTTAAATCCATGGAGGTACCCTCTACATATCATTAAACAAATGAATAGATGACAAGAAGTTGTCATTTTTAAGAGGAAATCACTTCACTATCATAATCATATAACACACAGTTACATCGAACATGACATGTAACTTGCTTCTTGATATTTTATTAATGAAGATCTGATACAAGAAGCCAAAATGAGAGGGGTGGATTTTACAAGAACACATGCAACAAAAACAAAGACAGACTGAAACATAACACAAGGGATGAATCTCATGAAGCCTATAGCCTTAATTATCTGTCTGTGTTTGAGGGTTCTGATAAAAAAAATTTGGTTGTAAGAAACTCTTAAATCTCCCAAAGAATAGACCTGAAAAATGAGCTCCTTATCATTCTTTATAAATGCTTCTATTTGAGAGAAAAACATTCATTCAGACCAATTTTTCTTCTTGAAACTGAATAAAACTTGTCAGTTTCTTGATATTGCCTTTGGTTTTCTAACCTCTTTTTAACTGATTTTATCTTGGTAAAAATAACCTTTTACCACCAGGGTTAACCTGCTGATACTATTGTTGTGTGTGTTCTCCTCATCCAATTAGGCCTTTATTTGGTTTCTCCTGGATGGATCAATTGGGCCTCTATCTGTAGTGCTAGAATGAATCAACCATGTAATGATTTGGGTCCTTGGATAGCTAGAAGAATGTCCAACATCTTCTTCTCAACCACAACCACTCATTAATGTAGAGTATCGATAACTAGTTCTTCACATCTTCTGCTTCGGTCTCCTCCATTAAGCTGGTCACTTGATACAACTTCACCTTAGGGTAGATTCTCAAATGCCCCTATGTCTTCAGATATGAGATAATGATACTAGAGAAGGATATTCTCTCCTTAGAGAAGCACATGACACAATCTCCCAATGTCTGTATCCAATATGGCCAATTATCTTATCTTGAAGGGAGAGAATGAGCAAGTGGGTCATCGTTTGTGACACTTGGCATTTGAGTAACTCAACTTTAGAAAGGAACTACTCATAGATTAGTTTTCTTTTGATCCTTTGAATTTCTCATACAAGATCTTGAAACATGCTTATGAAGAAAACTAATGGGATGAAGTGATTCGCCACTATTATCTTGATATGCTAAGATTTGGGGCTCGCATGGGTGTCCATGTCAGCGCTTAGGTGTCTCTGGGATCGACCTACATGTAGTTGAGTTTGCTATGGAGACCAGAGTCCTAGTGGGCCCTTTTTACACAGGCGACAGTCTTTGGTTGGCTTTGGTGAGTGTCCCATGGGAATGCGAAGTTATTTATGATTTCCCCAATGTTCTAGGTGGACTAATACATTGTCTCTATGTGGTTCTAAGTAAGAAGGAATATGTGTGTTGAGTAGGCAAATATGAAACTTGACAAAACCGAATACCACTGTTGCAACCCAAGGGGAGTGATTTTAGTTTACGTATTCCTATAAGGAGAAACCATTCATATCTCAACACATGGCTCTTAAAACCTCATATGCACCCCATATGCATGTTAACTCCCATGCACTTTCCCGATGTGACATCAGATTCCCACTGCAGATCAGGCTCGCTTGCAACCGTTGGATGATCAGGCCCCACACCTTCACCAATGCTCAGTTCTTACGTATTGGAAACATGATATAAAATATGTATGAAAAGGAATTAAGACTTTTTTAAACATGATCAAACCCTTCTAAGCTCCCTATAAACGTCCATGCATTTAAAATTTAGCATTGGGCCCTCAGGGCTTGATTTTTCTATTGATTTCTCCAGGGAGCTTGAACATATGCTCTCCCCTTTTAGTCCATGAGATTTGTAAGATCTCCTTCAACCTATTTCATGTCAAATTCAGCCTCATAACCTCAATTATCATGCATATCAATGATTGGATCAAATCCAATACTAACATCATCTTCGATGGGGACATCATACCCCTGTGGTTTACTGAGAACTGTAAACCAACTTCCTTCTTCTGTTGGGTTATTGAGTTTGTGTTAAAATAAGATGCCCTTTGCATAACTGGAAACTAATCTGATAGGTGAAACAAAATTTCTCAACAACTTATGGTGTTAGAACCCTAACTATTTTCTTACATAACAAATGGTGAATGAAGTAAAAATTAAAAAATACTTGGACAAGAATGGAAAAATATTTATTTATGTACATGGTGAGAAAAATTGCTACATTCAATATTGTAAGAAGTGGTTGAGGAACATCCAATTTAAAGTATCCCCAAAAATCTCTCCATATAGTTGATCCAATTCATATGTATTGTTGTCGCACGCTACAACAATTTGAAAGGGTCCAAGCCAGAGATTGTCAAATTTTCCATGTTTTCCCTTTACTTCTCTTCTAGTATCCTATTTTAGGACTAGGTATCATACCATGAAGCTTCTCTCCTTGGTTCTCTTGTAAAAAAATCCATTTTCACTTGGTGATCTTGAGACCTTATCTACACCTACTCCCTTAATTGCTAGACTTCAATCAATTGGATGATTCTTCTCTACACATCATCTAACTCTTCCTCCTCATATTGTAGTAGCTTCATCATAGTAAGGATGAGTTGGATAGGAAACATGGCTTCTAATCCATACACCAACTGAAAAGGAGAAGTACCAATGGACTTATTGATGCTTACTCTGTCTTCCCACATTGCATATTTTAGGTGGGAATTCCATGCTTTCTTATCTTGGGACAACATCTTATTGTTGATATTGATGAGATTCTTATTGGATGACTCAACTTAGCCACTTCCATGTGGGTAATAAGGAGTGGAGTGTCCAAGATCTATATTGTAATTTTCAAAAAATTGCATCAACTGGGAGGATTTGAAGGCTTGTGAATTATCGGTTATGATCTTCCTTGGGCACCCAAATCTGGCCAAAATGTTTTCCTCAAGGAATTTGATGATAGATGTGTCAGTCGTTGCTCTAGTGGGAATATCCTTTACCCACTTACTGAAATAGTATGTGGTTGTTAGGACCCACTTATGTTTCCTACTTGAAGTTGGATTGATTTCACCAATGAAATGTTATCCATACTGTTGGAAAGGTGTCTCTTCTTTGATAGGTATGAGTGGAAGAGGCTTCAATTTCTGCTTTCCTGTAAACTTTTGACATTCTACATAGGACCATGCAATTTACATCAAAAAATAATGTAGGCCAGTAGTAACCAGCCTTGGGGATCTTGTATGCAGTATCCCTCCATTCATGATGACCCCCACATATCCCATTTTGGAACTCAGTGATGACACCTTCAGTTTCTTCTTCAATAAGGAAATTCAACAATATTTCTTTTGGGTCCTTCCAAAACAATTTTTTTCCTAAAATGCAATACTTTACAACCTTGGTTTTAATATATATGGCATTAGCTTTGTCCCATGAAGGTTGTAAACTTAAATTATGTAGGTAAAAAATGACATATTTATACCAATCAAATTGAACAAATTTAGGACTTACCTTCAAAGATGGTTCTTGCGTGTCATCCTCCTTTGGTTCTATTGCTATGATGCTTCCTGACAAAGAATTCATATCAAGAGCCTTACATTTGGATACAACTAGTAATTTAGCAAGTCCTTTCCCCTTTATCACCTTTATGGGATTTATCTCTAAATCATACTCCTACATCTTGGAAATCCATTTACCTCTTCTTCCTTTAATATCAGGTTGTGTAAGGATGTATTTAATAGCACTAGTAGGCTCATAGGAAAATGTTTTAGAGTGTATGATGTAATCTTTGAATGATTTCAATGACTTGACCAGGGCATAATATTACTTCTCCAGGCTATTATATCTAAGTTCAACATATCTTAAAGATCTACTAAAAAAGGATATGTGATTTTCTCGGTTTTCTTCATTTTTTTGTAACAATACAACACGTATAGTATGTTTTGAAGCAAAGGAGGAAATGAATAATTCCTTATCATAATTTGGGCTGATCAGAAATGGATATTCTCCCAACTCTTCCTTGATCTACTGAAAATACTCTTTAGCTACAAAAATTCACTTCACCTCATGATCTTTCTTCAACATGTCAGTGATATACCTTACCATATCAACAAAGTTTGGGACAAACCTTCTCAAAAAATTGATCTTGCCCAAGAAGGATTGTATTTATTTCTTGTTTCTATGAAGAAAACTTTGCTTTTTTTTCTCGACTCTTTTTGGATATATCTTTACCCCTTCCTTTGATGCTATATGGCCTAGGAGATTCCCCTCAGTCATGGAAAAATAAGACTTTCTTGGGTTCAATGACAGGCGAAATTTTCTCCACTTCACAAGAGTTTTCCTTAAATGCTTGATATTATCTTCATCTATCTTAGAGAAGACAGTCATGCCATCGAGGTATATAAAAATAAATATATATTTTTCTCCCACAAAGGCTATTTCCATAGTTTTTTGGGATGTGTCTCTTGCATTTATCAAATCAAAAGGAATTTTATCATACATGAAAGTTCCCCATGGGGTTGTGAAGGATGTCTTTTCCTTATCTTCAATATGCATTGCCATCTAGTTATATCCTAAGAAACCATCCATCCTGGAGATCCTATTTTCTCCCACTACTTTCTGAAGTATATGATCCATATTTGGTAGAGGGTAATTATCCTTTAGCGAGCATTTGTTCAGGTTCTTAAAATCCACACAAATCCTTATCTCTCCACTCTTCTTCTTGAATGGAACCATATTTTCTACCCATTCAAAATACCTGAAGGGAATAATGATTTGAGAATCTAACAATTTCCTCACCTCCATCTCAATGGTAGGAAAGAAGAGAGGGTTTACTTGTCTTAATTTTTTCCTAAAATGATTAGTGCCAAGCTTAAGTGGTATTCTATGTTGTATGATGTTGGTATCATAATTCTTTAGGTATTCATATTTTCATGGACATTTGGGGTCACATAGATAGGTGCAACATATTATTCCTTATCATCTATGTGGGGACCCAAAATTTTAGTGGGGGATTCATATTTCAAATTCATAGTATCAGGAGGGTTTGTTGAGCCCTTTCCCTATATGGATTTCTCAATCTACTTGTGATATGAATGATTCTTAGCCAATTCCACCAACGGGAAAAAAATCTTGATCTTGGAAAATTCTTTTTCAAGGTTAAAAGGTTGAACTGATTCCGCAAATTCTTTAACTTCTCTTTCTATTTTTGAAGGTTCCCCAACCTCTTTAGTCTTGGGATTATTATTTAGTTCTTTGACTTTGTCCATAGAAAGACTTGGGATATGATTCTTAGGCCGGGGTTGAGCATCCTGGTTGGATTCCTTTTATCTAGGTTTGAGATCACATTTCTTATGCATCTCAGCCTGTAGGGCATCAACAAACATCCTGTACTGAACAAAGGATAAAAATTCTTTGTTTGATTCACTTTTGTGGATTTACTTCCTGTTGTTAAGGGAATATTCATAATAATCTTGAGTCATATGCATGACATAATTTTCCTTTTGTAGCAAGTGTATTTCTTCTATATTCTCAACATATTCTTCTGCAATCACTTCTTCCATAATATTGTTTTTATTATTGGTTCTTACAGGGGGTTGGATGGGTTGTTCCTCATTCATTCTTTCTCTCCTCATGAGTTGAGGATTGGAAGGCCTTCTAAACTATTTAGGGTTCCTCACCCGTCCTTCTTGAGAAACTTTATGGAATTACCATTTTACATCTCAAATATAGACATCTTTTTTTTCAAATTTATGATTAGCCTAAACATTTCATCCATTCGAGCTTCATGGGAATATTTGACTGGATCTGAGGGACCACAATCTTCTCTAAACTTTTTTCTTTCTATTTTATTTAGATTTTGTTTCATCTTACCTGATGCAATCATATTCCTTTCAATGTATGTAGTATCATATTGCATTATAAGTAGGGTTTGGGCTCTTCTTTCCCTTAATATCATAGCAAATTCAACATCAAAATATCCAACATATGTGACTTTAGCTTCCTACTGTGATGGTTTTATGTATCTAGGAATATTGTTATATAGATTGTTAAATATTCTGTTAAAGTCAACAACAAAATCATTATCGCTCTTCTTGAGCAATCCAAATTCAATAAAGTAATAATCATTATCGCTCTTCTTGAGCAATCCAAATTCAATAAAGTAATATAAAATGTCTATCTCCCATTTCTTCATAAATGAAGAATCAAGATCCTACCAACTATCAATCGAGGCTACAAGAAACTCTCTGAACAATTTACAGACATCTCCCTCCAAATTTTGAACAAAAAATCTCATGAAAACGTCATCATTTTCCACGACCATATTGTTAGTAAAATATTGGAAGGATGCTATATGTTATTCAACGAAATGGGCTTGTTCTCCATCATATTTGGGTAGGAGCTTCAAATAAGTTTTAGGGAGGTCATGAAAATTCATGAGGAGGTTCAATGGGACAAATATAGCAGTGACCCAAGGGTTTAAAGGTGGCATGGGAGGATGATTCCATCCATCTCTTCCTCTACCTAAGTTGGCCATAATATTATGCAGAATGAGGTTATGGGATTAAGATGATGGAGGGTTAATAAGGTTTTTCAAGAAGGGATTAAGGGAAGAACTTTCTCCTTGATATAACTCTATGGGAAAATTTTGTAGGTCTATTAAGGGTTTGTGAGGTAGTTTAGAAGAAGAGAAAAAATCTACATGTATATCAATTTGCTCAAAATATTTTCTACCTCTACGGACAATAGAAGGAGAAGTTTCCAAATTAGGGTTACCTAAAGGTGAAGAGATTTGATGCTCTCGGATATTTCTCCAGGTGATGAGATTTTCTGGATATGAGTATTCTAAGATCTTCTCCAGATTTGGGTTTCTTATGGTATATATTTTGTGAGATGCTAGATGTTTCTTTTTTGGAGTCTTCAAGTGAAATGTCAAAATCCAAATGCCTGAAACTTGTTCACTGTCAAGTAGCATAACTTTCGATGTTGTATCCCCAGGGAATATATCTTCAATTTACGTCCTCGATAATGATGCAATTTTGAATTTTATCCCTTGAGATGTTCCCGGTTGTCAATGGAATGATGTGGAGGCACCCTGGTCTAATACTCGAGATGAGCCTTAAATCCATGCTTGCACTCAAAGAAAACTATGCAAAACTAGGTAACTCTCTCTCTCTCTCTCTCTCTCTATCTCTCTCTCTCTTATAAAAATCTCATCCCTCAAACAGTCTCAATAAACATATTTAAAACCTTCAACTCCATAAGGAATTTTCCACGAGTGTTTCAAACAATTTAGTTTTAAGGGCGGGGAAATGGTGGATTAGAGGAAATACAGATAAACACATGAGGCATTGCAAATAATAAATCTCATAGTTTATGGAAAAGAACAAGATGTTGAGAAATTAAGAATTTAACAGTTCTAAAAAATATACCAGATTGTTAAAACATGCAACAAACAATAAACATATACAACTATTTAAATCCATGGAGGTACCCTCTACATATCATTAAACAAATGGAGAAATGACAAGAAGTGGTCATTGTTAAGAGGAAATAACTTCACTATCATAAGCATATAACACATAGTTACACTGAACATGGCATATAACTTGTTGCTTGAGATTTTATTAATGGAGATCTTATACAAGAATCCAAAATGAGAGGGGTGGATTTTATAAGAGCACATGTGAAAAAAAAGAAAGATAGACTGAAACATAATGCAGGGGATGAATATCATGAAGCCTGTAACCTTAATTATCTGTTTGTGCCTAAGGGTTTTGATCAAATAACTTTATTTGTAAGAAAATATTAAATTCCCCAAAGTGCCAACTTGAAAAATGTTCTCCTTATTATGCTTTATAGATGTTTCTATTTGAGATAAAATCGTTCATTTAGAAAAAAAAATCTTCTTGAAACTGAATACAGCTTGCCAGTTTCTTGATACCGCCTCTAGTTTTCTAATAATTTTTAACTGATTTTATTTTGGTAAAAATAACTTTTTACCACCATAGTTAACACGCTGATAGTATTGTTCGATGTGTTCTCCTTGTCCAATTGAGCCTTTGTTTGGTTTCTCCTGGATGGATCAATCAGGTTTCTGTCTGCAACGCTGGACTGACTCAACCATGGAATTATTTGGGTCCTTGTCTAGATGGAATAACATCCAACATATTCTTCTCAGCCACCACCACTCATAAATGAAGAGTACCAATGAATAACTCTTCTCATCTTCTGCTCTGAGCTCCTCCATTAAACTAGTCAATTGATATAACTACACCTTAGGGTAGATTCTTGAATGCCCCTCTATATTCAGATATGAGCTAATGATATCAGAGAATACAATTCTCTTATTAGTGAAGCATAGGGCACACTCTCCCGATGTTTGTAGCCAAGATAGTTGATTATATTCTTCTGAAGGGAGAGAATGAGTAGGTGGGTCATTGTCTCTGACACCTGGCATATGAGTAACTCACCTTTAGAAAGTGAACTTCTCGCAGATTGGTTTTCTTATAATCCTTTGTATTTCTCATATAGGATATTGATACATAATTATGAATATAGATTATGGGATGAAGTGATTCATCACACCTGAATTGATTTGTTGAGATGCAGGGCTGGTATGGGTGTGCATCTCTAGGAGATGATCATTGTAATTTGTCAACTACAGGTAACAGTATGATAACTATCAAGAACATGGAGGCATGAGGTCAAATGTCACTTTGAAGTTCCATCCAATCCATCAAATGATTTGGCACATTGCCATTATAGAATTCACCCTTTCGAAAGAATCCCTCCTCGTTGCTTTGTTTAAACATGTTTCATTTTCCCAATGGATTAGTGCTTTTGAAAACTTGGGAGAATGCATGAAATTTTGGGTGATGTCACGTTGACATCATCACGGGACCATAGAAATGTGGTAGCTTCATATTGGTCCATGATAGTTCTTAGGTGTCTTTGGGCTCGGTCTACATGTAGTTGAGTTTACTATGGAGACCAGAGTCCCAGTGGGACATTTTTACATAGGTGGCAGTCTCTGGTTGGCTATATAAAGTGTCATGTTGGTGTGTCAAGTTGTCTCTAATTTCCACAATGTCCAAGGTGGACTACTATATTGGCTCCATGTGGTGTTGAGTAGTCAGGCATATGTGTGCTAAGCGGGTGAATAGACAACTTCACAAAACCAAAATATCATAGTCATGATCTAAGGGGATTGGTTTTACTTTCTGTATCCCTATCAAGAAACACCATTCAGATGTCAACATGTGGATCTTAAAACTGTCATCACACCCATATGTTTGTTAACTCCCGTGCACTTTCCTAAAGCGACATCAACTTCCCACCATAGATCAGACTTGCTTGCAATTGTTAGATGATTAGGCCCCACACCTTCACCAATGCTCAACTCTTACATCTTGGACATATGATATAACCTTCACTCAACAAATATGGATCTACTTTTCTATCAAATAAATGGCTCTGATACCATGTTAATTTATTTCAAACTAGTACCTAGATAAACTAGATCAGATCTAGATTACACTAATGGAATTATTTAACCATTTAATGCAGCAAAAAACTAGAAAATAAAATCACAAATACACAATGTTTTTCTTCTCTTCAAATCAATTAATCATTCAAATAATTTCAGAACTTACAAGAACTCTCGTACTCGATAACATTTCTCTAAGAAGTAAAACCACAAACCCACTGCAAATTCGATTAAATCAAAGTGCCTCGATCTATGTGAGGTTGATTTGCTGAGGTTGTCCATATGGATCTGTACAGACTGTAGGGATCTGTTGTATGGATCCGTTCAACTATAGGGATCTATTGTATGACCGATCCACTGCTATTATTAATTTCCGCAGCTCAGACATGTGGCCAATTTTCTATTTCTTGACTGCTATATGGATCTATATGACTGTATGGATCTATTGTATGACCCTATGTGTGTTGCCTTGGTTTTCATGTAGGTGTTTTGTTTTCATCGATTTGTGTGTTGCTGCTGCTACCCCATTTTCTCCTCAAAAAAATTTACTCACTCACTGTGAATAATTAATGCATGTCTCGACTCTTCCCTTTGCTCTCTTTTTACAACATTGAGTTGGTACAAATACCTAATCTCAATGGATGAGATAAAATTTCATTGTCCCATTAGATCAACGACTCATGTTTAATTTAAATCATTAGTGCCAAAACTTATGAACTTTATTAAATTAAACTCACTTTATAAAAATATATTCAATTAATTAATTAATTGAACTCCCCAAAATCATATGAGTCATTAAATGATGATTTCCACAAGTTAGACACTCCTTGCGGAAATACTGGACACACCTCATCCATCTGTCTGTCCCTACTGGACAAGCCTCTGCCAACTCTCATCAATAAAATTCCTTTCATGTAATTGCAGAGGCTTCAAAAATACTTCCAAGCTCAAATCTCTCAAATATCTTGTTTCACTCGAGAAGTCCTATGTTATCCTCCTCTAATAGAAAAAAATGGAGGAAAATGCAGAACTGAAAAGTGCAACAAAGGAACTTAAAAATAACAATGGTCTAGCTTTAAGTTCAACTGGAGCATCATGAGGCATATTAACATTGTGGAATGATCAACTCTATCAACTTGAGGTAACACTTCGTGCAAAGCATTGGATTCTAACAATTCTAAGAAATAAAGACTCTGATTCCAAGTACTCTTTCGTAAATTTTTACATGCCCAACCAATACTAGAAAAAGCTAGATTGATGGTATTCACTATTTTCTTTAAAATATTCTGTAGATATAAACACAGTGATTGTTGGAGAGGATTTCAATACCCACCTTAATCAAGGATATAAAAAATGGGGTGATAAGGTTCAAGACCCATTTAGTGAAAAACTCTTGGACCTTATTTCCAATTGGGACCTTCAAGATATCAAACCTCTAAAGGGAGGATATACTTGGAACAATAGACAATCATGCCTTAGCCACATTGCATCTAGGCTAGATCATTTCCTCATTATAAATGACTTCCTTCTCTCCTCCTTTGACATAGAATTTTTCATCATTCCTTCTGCCCTCTCAAACCAAAAACCTATATCCCTCTATTATAGCACTCCACAAAATATTGGGCCTATTCCCTTCCATTTGAATCATGTTTGGTTAGACTCCCCTATTGTTCCCTCCCTTGTTCATCAGGCTTGGTCCATTCCCGTTCATGGCTCTCTCAACTATGTATGGGAAATTAAATTAAAGGAAGTAAAGCAGGAATTAAAGATTGGGAAAAATATACATATGTTCCCCCCACCCAAGAAAGAGCAATTTGGGTAGAGGATCTTTCTACCATCTAACATCGAATAGAAGAATAAGAAGTATTAGAAGTATTGCTAGCTCAAGAAATATAAGTGCATCAAAGACTACACTCCACTATGAGAAAAGAAGAAGAACACCAGAGATTAAAATCGAGGAGCTTATGCCTCAAATATGGAGACTCACCACACCTCCTTCTTTCATAAACAATCTCAACAACAAAGGAAAAAAATAAAATTAATAAAATGCAAACATAATCCAGACAAAAGTTGGAATATCCGACCAGATCAAGGATGCAACAATTCACCATTTCAAAGCCATGTACAATCAAAATAATGGATATGATGATGAATTCTCTACCTAAGAAATGCTAGAACACATTCCATAATGCATAAGAACTCAAGAAAATTATTCCCTCACAAAAGAAATTGAGGAAATTTAAATTGTGCAAGCAATATGGAGCTTAGAACGAGATAAATCCCTTGGACCTGATGGTTTTTCAATAAGGTTTTACAAAACAAATTGGGACTTAATCAAGCCATATCTCAGGAGAATGTTGAATCATGCATTAAGAAAGAAGAAGGTAGGTGGTGCAACAAACTCAACTTTCCTGGATTTAATTCCAAAAGAAGCAAATCCTTCTAAATTTTCAACATTCTGACCTATCTCTGTAATATACCAGATATAAAAAGTATGCAAAACATAAATAAAATGCTAGAAATGGCAAAATAACAACAATATAACCAGAACAATCACCACAATAGCACTAAAATGATATAAGAATAACAACATAAATAACACTTTGATTATGAAAGCAATGTTCATGGTCCTCTTCGAGGGGGAAAACTCTAGTTGAGCAGAGATCTAATACAATAATATCCAAGCTAGGGTTCTCATACCCTTGACTCCTATTTATACTAAATATGTCTATCAAAAGAAGCATCTAAAGGAAGATCCTTATAGAAGCGGAAGCTTCTATTAGGTCTTCTTACATTCGACTTATTCTATTTTATTGCAAGCCCTTATTAATATTGACCCTTATTGCATCTAAATATATTGTTCTACCTATGTGTGGGTTAGGACCCTAACATGTCCTCCCCCTTAAAAACAACCTTGTCCTCAAGGCTTGAGATGTGGAAATTACTGCAGAATGGTAGATGGTTCCCAAGTGGCATATGCTGGAGTTGTATCTTTCCAATGGACTAACACTTCCTTGATGGTTATCTAACACAGGTGATGCTCATGCTGGTCCAAAACTGCTTGTGGTTGTAGCCAAATGGATCCTTCTTTGGCTAACTTGGAAATGTTGGTTTGAATTTGGCACTTAGTTCCAATCACCTTATTCAAGCATGAAACATGAAAAATAGGATGTAGCTTCGAATGACTGGGCAAAGATAACTAATAGGCCACTTGTCCCACACGCTTGATAACGATATAAGGACCATAAAATTTGGGCGCTAGCTTCTGACAATGCTCAACCTTGAGGGGATTTTGCTTGTAAGGTTGCAATCGAAGAAACACATGATCCCCTTCTGCAAATTGACATTTAGAGCGACCCTAATCTGCTTGTTGCTTCATGCGATTCTGTGCCATCACCAAATTCTCTTTGAGGGTACAAAGAATAGCCTCTCGAACTGTAAGTGTTTGGTCAACCGCCTGGACCTTCGAGACACCAGGTAGGTATGAGAGAACTGAAGGTGTCTTCTATCCATATACCGCTTCAAAAGGAGTCATGCATGTAGATGTATGGTATGAAGTGTTGTACCACCATTCAGCTAGGGGTAACCATTGAGCCCATTTTTCTTTTTTGAGGCAAAACACCTCAAATATGTTTCCAAACACTTGTTGACAACTTTTGTTTCACCATCAGTCTAGAGATGATAAGCTGTGTTGAGATGCAATTGGGTGCCTTGTAGCTTGAACAATTCTTGCCAAAAATTGCTTGTGAAAGTTGGGTCGCAATCAGAAACAATAGAGTGTAGCATGCCATGAAGTTTGAAGACCTGATCCATGAAAATTTGAGCCATTGTGGATGCTATAAACGGGTGTTGAAGCGCACATAAATGAGCATACTTGGAAGGGTGATCAACAACCACCATGATGATTGATTTTTTTATCGATTTGGGTAAGCCTGTAATAAAATCCATAAAGATATCCCTCCAAATAACAGGTGGAATCAGAAGTGGTTGTAGTGTTCTCAGAGATTTGATTGTTTCTCCCTTGTTGCATTGACACACATCACATTCAGTGAAAAAATTACGAATATCATGTTTCATACCATCCCAGAAAAAAGAACGTTTGAGCCTATCATAGGTTTTGGTGAACACTGAGTGCCCCGTTGTGGGTGTAGCATGAAGCTCAGAAAGTACCGTGGATTTAAGCTTTGATTGTTTACTTAAATACAAACGGCCTTTGTATCAAAGCTCATCATGGAGCCAAGAGTACCCTGGGGAAGCTGGAGCATTGGACTGCAATTGTTGGATCAAATGTGAACGTTTGGGATCTTGTGGTCATTCCTGGAAAATGACTTGGAGATAATCTAGTACAATGAAGGAAAGAGAAAAAATGGATCCTTCTTCTTCAATTTTTTGGGAAAGTGCATCCGCAACCACATTGTCTTTGCCTTTCTTGTAAATGATCTCATAATCATATCCAAAGAGCTTAGTCACCCATTTTTGTTGCTCCAGGGAGGAAATGCGTTGTTCCAGAAAATACTTGAGGCTTTGATGGTCTGTCTAAATTTGGAAGCATTGCCCCAATAGATAAGGGCACCACAGATCAACGACATGTAGAATAACCAACATTTCCTTTGCATTTATTGATTTTCCCAGATTTCTTTCAGATAGTTGCTTGCCGGTAAAGGCCAAAGGCTGACCCTCTTGCATAAGGACAACACCAATTACTTTCCCTGGAGCATCACATTCCAAGACAAAGGTCTTTGTGAAATCAGGAAGGGCCAGGACTGGAGTGGTGCACATGGCCATCTTCAAGGTTTGAAAATCTTGAGAAGTGGTTGGGGTCGAAGTGAAAGAGTTTTTTTTTATGAGAGCACTTTCATAATTCTTAACAAACTTGCGGTAATAACCCGTTAAGCCCATAAATCCATGCAATATTTTGAGAGTCTTTGGGTGAGGCCAATCTTTCATAGCTTTAATCTTTTTTAGGATCCACCTTGATGCCATCCTTTCCAACCAGATGACCCAAGTACTCTACTTTTGAGGTGCCAAAAGCACATTTAGACTGTTTCAGGGAAAGTTGGTGTTGAGAGAGTAGATGGAGAACTTGATCCACATGAGCAAGATGGTCTATTCAGGTTTTTCTATAGATGAGGAAATCATCAAAGAAAAATAAGACAAAATGACGTAGAAAAGGATGGAAGACATGATTCATGAGGCTTTGGAAGGTGGAGGGGGCATTACACAAGACAAAGGGCATGACCAAAAACTCATAGTGGCCCTCGTGAGTTCTAAAGGTAGTCTTGGGAATGCCTACCTCTTTCATACGTATCTGGTGGTAGCCCGAATGAAGATCAAGTTTAGTAAAGAATTGGGCGCTACTCAATTCATCCAAGAGGTCATCAATGACAGGAATGGGAAATTTGTCTTTAATGTTAAGTTTTTTGACGACACAGAAGTCAGGACACATTCACCAAGAACCTTATTTCTTCAGGACCATGACCACAGGAGAAGAGTAGGGGCTCTTACTAGGGTGGATAACGCCTGCATTAAGGAGTTCCTAGACCATTTTCTCAATTTCATTTTTTTGGGAAAAGGGGTGATGATACAGATGGATATTGGGAGGAAGGATTTTGGGTACAAGGGGAATGGAATGATCATGAACACCATGGGAAGGATGGAGTCCTTGTGGAGTGGAAAATACCACTTGATGTTTAGAAAGGATGGCTTGGAGGTCTTGTAGCACTAAGGGTGTCTATGTTGTTTGTATGGCATGGAATCTGGAAATAACACCAGAATGACCTTTTTTGAGCAGATTTTCCATGCAATGGGAACTAATGATCTTAGGTGAACCAATGGTGATTCCTTGGAACTTATATTGGTGGCCTTCCTGGTCAAATTGCATGGTTAATTCCTTGAAATCCATGAGAATGGGACCCAAAGTCCTTATCCAGTCTGCACCCAACACAATGTCACAACCGCCCATGTCGATAGAAAACATATGAGATTTCAGGTGGTAGTCACCAATTTGGAGACACACATTTTCAAAACGCCCTCCACATTTCATGGAGCCACCATTGGAAATCATGATTTGGAAATTATTGATGGCATGGATGCATCAATGAGTTTCTTGGGAAATGCGACGATGAATAAAATTATGGGTGCTTCCACTATCAACCAGAATGATGACCTTCCAATGCTTGATGAAACCAATTAGCTTGAGGGTTTGGGGAGCAGAGAAGTCAGTGAGAGCATTGAGGGAAATGACCGGTTCTACTTTGGGAGGGTCTAAGGGAGGGGTTATGTCAGTGGTTTCAGGTGACTCAGACACAAGAGGAGTTTCAACATCCTCTTCTGAAATATCCTCGGAGATGGACATAAAAATATTTTGTTCCTTACACTTGTGGTCTAGGAAATATTTGTCATCACAATTATAACAAAGCCATTTGAGTTGGAATTCAACCATTTCATCCTTGGTCAATTTTTATATCTTTAGTGGAGTAGAGGGAGTAGTGGGATTTACTGGTTTAGGGTGAGGGATAAAGGCGGGTTTCCGGTTTTGAGAAGATACAACCTGTTAGAACCCTATATAATAGGGGAATCAGTATTTTGACTGATTTGTTTTTCAGGCATTACGAAAATGGCTCGTGATGCATAGTGAAAATGTGAAGGTGGCAGAAAACTCTCAACACGTCTAAGCTTTTATTGCAATAGTTCTCAGCTTAGTTGTTATCTCCTATAACAGAACAATCAAGTTTTTCCATTTTAGAGGAAATTATAGGTTTCGATGGCTTAGGCGAACCCATAGGCATTCATTAACCACCAAAATCCTTCTCTTTCAGTGGTTAATAGAGAAAAACAAAGTTCGATTAAACCACCGAAAATGCGTAAGCTTGGAAAGGTCAGAGCCCGCATTTTTGCATGATCCAGATGTCAATGGGCATAATGATGGAAGGATAATCGCCGATAGTTAAGTGAAATGGTGATGAAAAGGTGGTATGATTACTCCTGCCCATCCAATTTCAATTATTAAAGGAGTTGCAGTTAATCATTGCCCATTTAATCCGAGTATTCAAAAATTCCTCTGATTCCACGATTATACCCAAACATATTGTCATTATTCATTTATGTTATACAGAAGCCTGAGTCTTTGCAATTTTTATGCCAATTAACTTGCCTCAGATCCTTTTTTCTCCCTAACATTGTGATGACTGTCTCCCCTAGCCCGAAAGTGTCACAATTTATAGATACAGGCACAGATCAAGTTCAATTCATGAAAAAGGCGGGACCAACGTTGAGGACAGAGTTGGATGGCACCTGGTATCTTGAGGCTCATCTTGAGATATGAGTTTTCTTCAAAGAAGCAAGGTGTTTCACCCACTGTGAGGAGCCCACCTTCCTAAAGATATTGATATACCATATTCAATACGTGCGCCAAAAATTCAAACACTTGCACATGAGATCAACACGGGTTAGCACAACATACAACGCTCCAGCTCTATGCAACCTGTCACACAACAACGCAACACATGTCAGGGGTTAGCACACAACATAATGCAACACACAAGACATGGGTTACAACAACAAACATGCAAGCCAATGCCCAAACACAATGCGCCAAGCAACAGGACAATTAAAAGCTTGAGATCAGATCTGCAGATGGCATCATGATATTCTTTTAATTATAGAAGTCACAGAAGGAGAGCTCTTTAGAGTGAAGACGATGTTAGATGCAAAAGAGGAAGAAAAATGGTGCGTGTGGGTTGATGAGCATTTTGTACATATATTGTCACCCAATATCTACCAGAGTGCTTCAGAGGCCCTCAAGTCTTTTGATTATATTACTACATATGTCTGGAAGGGATATGGTAGCCAACACAAACATTGGTTCATGGTACTCTAGAATGGAGGATACAGGGAGTGGAAAATCTACTCTTATTCAAGCACTCTTCCTCATTGTAGAACCATCAAGAGGAGATATTCTCATTGATGGCATCGATACCTCAAAAATAGGCATGCATGATATAAGATCCAAATTAAGTATTATTCCACAAGATCCAACAATGTTTGAGGTCAATCTACACACTAATATTGATCCTCTCGGAGAGCACTCAGACACAGATATTTGGGAGGCTCTAAAAAGGTATAAACTTGAAGAAATTATGAATGCAAAGGAAAAAGGGATGGATTCTTTGGTCACTAAAAATGGAGAGAATTGGAGTGTAGGACAGCGCCATCTTGTTTGTTTGGGTTGAGCATTACTAAAGAGTACCTGCATACTGGTCCTTGATGAAGCTACTGCCTTAGTACATAGTGCATCTGATAATCTTATACAACAAACACTACACTACCAGTTTTCT
>SNQJ01S0065767.1:8544-48893 GCA_010110895.2 Picea sitchensis | reverse complement strand
TCTCTATTATTATAATAATAGATCTAACTACCCAACTAACTAAGTAGTGGAAAATAAAACCCAATACAATAATGGAGAGGTGGGACTCTCTTTGACCCATATGGGCAACCTCTTAGCCCAATTAATTAATGAGGAGGTGGGAATCTACATGGGCAATCTATTAGCTTTATAGCTTTATGAATTTTTCTTCTGAATTTAGACCATATACCCCCTAAAATTTGGATCATGTGATGCTACAATCTGGGATCATATTATGAGAATGATGCCATGAGGTTCTCTAGAACATGAAGGATAAATGTGACTAGGGTTTGAAGCTATGTCTGAAGTATGAAGTATGCAGGTGAAGTCAGAAGTACTATGTGTATGAAGATCATGGATCAATGTCTATATATGTCTTGCTAAGTTGGTGCTTAGCTGAGGATATTGGTGTCTCCAATAGGTTGGTGCCTACACAATATCTTGTTGAGTTGGTGTTCATGTGAGGGAATTGGCATCTCCAGTAGGTTGGTGCTTACCAATATTGCAATAGTAGGTTGGTGCCTACATGTGTTTCTAAGTTGGTGCTCAGGTGAAGGGATTGGTGTCTCCAACAGGTCGATGCCTACAAATATTATAAAAGTAGGTTGGTGCCTACATGAATTTATAAATATAAGTTTTATGGTTTTCTCCCAATTGGGTTTCCATTATTAAACTCTGTGCATTGTGTTTTGAGTTTATATGTGAATATTGTTTCTCAGCTAATGAATGATTGATGAATAGTTAAATAAAGTAAAAAGTATCTTATATTTATTCACCCCCCCTCTCAGTAAGTTCAACAATTGGTATCAAATCAAGTTCCTTTAGAAACAATTTGACCACTGGAAGGTAGATCTCAGGAGAACACCTGTCTAGTCAAGAAAGTTTCTTCACAAACAAGGGTCTATTGTTTGATGGAACAAACTATGAATTATGGAGTATAAGGATGCATAATGATCTAATGGCCCTTGGGTTTGATATTTTACAATCATTCGTGAATGGTTATACAATCCCAACAAATCCACCAAGATATGTGGTTGGGAAGAAGCCTAGTGAACATAATGCAAAAGCCATGAATGCCATCATGTGTGGTCTATCAGAATCTGAATTTGTTAAGGTGATGCATTGTGTATCGACAAAATAAATTTGGGACAAACTTCAAAACATCTATGAAGGCAATGACAAGGTGAAGATGACAAATCCCCAAACTCATAAAAGATAGTTTGAGAGTTTGAAAATGAAAGATGAAGAAAATGTTGCAGTATGTTTCCTTCAAGTGGATGAAATTGCCAACACCATCAAAGTACTTGATGAGAATGTTGAAGAACCAAGGATTTTGCAAAAGGTGTTGAGATTTCCCCCCTTAATATTTTATGCCAATGTCTTTTCCATTGAAGAAATGAAGGATCTAGAGAAACTAACGATGTACGATTTGCATGGGATTCTCACTGCATATGAGATGAGGATATAAAAAGAAAATCCAACATGAAAGGAACCAACTTTCAAAGCATAAAAGAAGACAAAAGGACACAAATTTTGTGATTGTTCCAGCCATGAATCACATATAGAAGAAGCACAATTTGTGAGAAAGCTAAAAAGAGGATCTGGAAAACACAAAGGTAAGTTACCCTTCATATGTTTTAATTGCGGTAGAGTGGGGAATTTTGTTGCTAAATGTCCATATGCAAAAAGGGAAGACAATCATGATGAGGAAAATAATGTTAAAGAAGAACATAACAATAGAAGAAAACCTTAGAGACACAAAAGAGGAAAATATACTAAGAAGAAGAGTTTTTACTCTTGAGAGGACAATAGCTCATCTGAAGAAAGTGATGGACATGTTTCTGATATTGACAAAGAATAATTCCTCTTCATAGCCATGGATACAAAGTCTACTGATAAAGAAGATGGAGACAATAAGAAAGAAAAATCAAAATATGAATATGAATACATTGATGGGGAAGTGAATCTTGAAGTAGAACTCGTTAGTGCCTTAGAAGAAACAGACAAAATCAGGGGAAAGAATAGAAAGCGGAATGAACAATTGCAGAAATATGAAGACAAAGATCATGATGTTGAAGAAACAAAAAAGACAATTATAATCTTGGAGACTCAACTAGAAGAAGCAAAAATGATAGAAGAAGTGGTGAGAATCCAACTAAAAGAAAAGGAAGAAAATTGCAAGAAACTAGAAGCTGAAATAGTTTCCTTAAGAAATGAACTAGAGAAAACAATTGATCAGTTGAATAGAAGCTTGAAGTTTGGAAAGAGATTTAAATCTAAGATAATAGTCTCAGCTTCCAAAGGTCACCATTCATCAAGATAGGTCTTGGCTACGACGAAAAACAAAAGACCCCCGAGGGAGATGCAAGCACTAAGGTTACAAAGCCATAAAAAAGGGAAATGAAGAAAAACCTAAAAGTTATGCCAATATTCTCAAAGGCTCCATCAACAATAGTTGAGATTTGGGTACCTTGGAAAGTGGTCCCGTTGTGTTCGTGAGTCTTTAAACACAAAGGCAGGGGGGGGAATATTACCCTCACACTTTACTTTATGTTCTAATTTCACTTTGACTTTATTCACTGAAGTATAAAGTGACATTTAATTCACTTGAGTAAAGTGAATTAGAGAACATAAATCAAACTATGGGAACTTAAGTCAAAGTGGGTTTCCAAATGAGATTTATGAGATGTGATATCATCCATTGAATAAACTTGGTCTATATGAAATCTAGGCCCTTGATCTTCTAGGTTTGGCCTAAGAGAGGCTAAAGGAGGCAAGAGGGTAAAGACAGGCTCATTGTCACTTGAGAGAGTTGAGTGAGGAGAGGAAGACGAAGGGTGCATCTTCTTGAGGAGAAGAAGGGCGCAAGGGTTTGGAGAAGAGGAGGAGAAAAGTATGAGGGTGCACCATGGAGGCTTGAGCTTGAGAGCTTAAGTGTGGAGGTCGTACTTGTGTAGAGGGCGCACTAGTAGAGGAGACACACTTATTGCTTGAGAGTGGTGCTTGAGTGAGAGGGTGCACTTCAAGCTTGTAGGGGCACATTTTGAGGAGAGGCACACTTTATTTGTGGAGGAGCGCATATGTTGAGGAGTGCTCCATTTGTTTTGGTGAGGGTGCACTTGTGATAAGTGAAATCCAAGACAAAGGAGGAGGCACTCACATCTTTTCAAGAACCAAGTACTCTAAGAGAGCACAAGCACAAGCTAGCAGACACATATTCCAAGAGGGGGCGCAAGTCATCATTCAACATGCACAAGTTTTGAGGGACTCCTTTACAATCTTGAGAAGAAGCTTGGATTGTATTAGGTTCCTTGTGTATTTACTTGTTGTAGCATTTTCTTTGAGATCTCCAATATATATCTATATCTCTTACTGGTTTTCCCCATGGGGGTTTTACCAAGGTCATGTTGACCAAAAACACTTGTGTACATTTGTCATGGTTTGCTTATTACTTTCAGCTGTAGGAGTTGTTAAGATCCTAGAGGGTATTTGATGTTTTGATCTATATGCATGTGCTAAATTTTATGGCAACCTAAACCATATTTTAACCCAAGCAAAGAGAGCCTCAAAAGGGCATCAAATCACAAGACTAAAGGAAGATTCAGAGGGGCATACTATTAGACTTGTTAGAAGCCTTAAAATAACATTTATGACAGATTTGATTGCTGCTTGAACTAGGACAGTAAACAGTCCTGTAGAATTCTGTGAGAAAAAATCTTGAGTTGGTTGTTTTGGAAAACAAGATAATTGTCCTATAACAATGAGACAAAACAACTTGAAACCCCTTGATTTTAGTGCCCAATAGAAGGTCAAAGACAGACATATGTTGGCATCCTTTTAGTACCTCAAAAATATACATGGTATCATATCCTAAGGGCAATTCAATGGGATGAATTTTGGAGCAAACAAGGGGCATATTTTGTGAGGGTAAAGATCATATATGTTGGTTGTTTTTGGAAAGAAATTATACAATCCTAAATAATGAGAAAAACCAGTTTTGAAAGTGCCCAAAACTTATTTCCCTACTAGGTCAAAGACATACTTGTTGGGAAGATTGTTACACATGTTGGGAGCTTCTTTTCACACTTGAGATTGGTGTGTTAGAGGCAGTTTTATTTTGCTCAGATCAGAACAATTTTGGTAGCAGTGGGCAGCCATGTCAGTGGAAGGATTAAGGGTGGAGGATAGGATAGTAGGTGCTGGAAACTAGTCTCCTTGGAATGCCATAATTGTTTTGATATTGGAGGAACTAGAGTTGTGGGACATTGTATCTGCCCCAGTGGTTCTTCCACCTATTACTTCTCATTTTTTGGTGGCATATTTCAAGAAGAGGAATATCAAGGCAAAGAGAACTATCCTTGATGCAGTTAAAGACCATATCATACCTCATGTGTCTGGCAAGGCATTTTCTTATGAGATGTGGGACTCATTATGAAAACTTTACCAGAGCTCTAACTAGAACCAATTGATGGTGCTTCAGGAGAAGATGAGGAACATCGAAATGATCAAGGTTGATTCAGTTACTTCACACCTCTTGAGATTCACTCAGAATCATGATGAGTTGGTGACTGTTGGAGAGATTATGGATCCCACAGTGTTGGTGAGGACAACCTTAAACGACTTCTCCAAAATTTGGGAGAATTGTGTGCGAGGCATTGTGGCGAGAGAGACTATGCTTAGTTGGGAGAGGCTCTGGGATGACTTTGTGCAGGAGGAGTTGAGGCATGGATCCACATCTACTATTCAACAATAGAGTGTTGGAGATGGTGATGAGGGTGATCTTGCCTTTGTGGCGCAAGGCAAGAAGAAGACTGAGCATGGTCCCAAAGGAGGGGCCAAGAAAAAATAGCCGAGAGGAGGAGAGCAGAAGAAGGACATGAGAAAAGTGAAATTATTTGCTTGTGGTGAGATGGGGCACTATGCTAGACAATGTCCCCAAAAAATAAGAAGTATGGTGGCACTGCAACAACAATAGAGGAGGAGGAGTTCACTACTCAGTTTGAGAGAGTGTGTGATTTCATAGCTTGTTGTTTGACAATTGAGACACCATCCAATAGTTTGTGCGTAGACAAATTTGAGGAGGTCCTGTAGATTCAGATTGTTGCAGCTCAGGGGACTCAGAATTAGTTATCGATTACACTGTAATCAGGGGTGGCTGGTCCCCCCAGGACAACTTCAGTTTCAGAGTTGTCGAGTATACAGACAGTTGGTGCAGATGCTTCAGGATCATAGACTACTTCGCAGAGATCTGTTGACGAGACTCAGAAGCAAAGGGAGACTACTTAGCCAGAGGTTACTTTAGGGAAGAGGAAACCGAGATGGTTTCAGGAGACCCTGAAGGAGGAAAATGTGTATGTTGGAGAGCCTCAGAGGTTGGTCAGAGAGAGCAAGGCACCGGAGAGGTTTGGATCCCACTTAGCTATGGATACGAATATATCAATTTCAGATTCCACTTTTGATGATCAACTTACAACCATACTCACCAATTCTTTTCCAACATGCAAGGATGTCCACTTTAGCGACAAGTTGGGAGTGGTGAGTGACACTTTCCTCGTTAGGAGGGAGTGTTGAGATTTGGGTACCTTGGAAAATGGTCCCCTTGTGTTTGTGAGTCTCTAAACACAAATGGGGGAAAGTATTACCCTCACACTTTACTTTATGTTCTAATGTCACTTTGACTTTATTCACTTAAGTATAAAGTGACATTTAATTCACTTGAGTAAAGTGAATTAGAGAACATAAAGCAAACTATGGAAACTTAAGTCAAAGTGGGTTTCCAAATGAGATTTATGAGATGTGATCTCATCCATTGATTAGAATTAGTCTAGATGCAATCTAGGCCCTCGATATTCTAGGTTTGGCCTAAGAGAGGCTAAAGGAGGCAAGGGGGTAAAGATAGGCTCATTGTCACATGAGAGAGTTGAGTGAGGAGAGGAAGAGATGAATAAGAAGGGTGCATCTTCTTGAGGAGAAGAAGGGCGCAAGGGTTTGGAGAAGAGGAGGAGCAAAGTATGAGGGTGCACCATGGAGGATTGATATTGAGAGCTTAAGTGTGAATGTCTTTCTGGTGTAGAGGGTGTACTAGTAGAGGAGGCACACCGATTGCTTAAGAGTGGTGCTTGAGTGAGAGGGCACACTTCAAGCTTGAGGTAAGGGTGCATTTTGAGGAGAGGTGCACTTTATTTGTGGAGGAGCTCATATGTTGAGGAGTGATCCATTTGTTTTGGTGAGGGTTCACTTGTGATAAGTGCAATTCAAGACAAAGGAGGAGGCACTCACATCTTTTCAAGAGCCAAGTACTCTAAGACGGCACAATCACAAGCTAATAGGTACATTTTCTAAGAGGGGGTGCAAGTCATCATTCAAAAGGCACAAGTTTTGAGGGACTCATTTACAAGCTTGAGAAGAAGCTTGGATTGTATCAAGTTCCTTGTGTATTTACTTTTTGTAGAATTTTCTTTGAGATCTCCAATATATATCTATCTCTCTTACTGGTTTTCCCCATGGGGGTTTTTCCAAGGTCATGTTGACCAAAAACACTTGTGTACATTTGTCATGGTTTTCTTATTACTTTCAATTGTAGGAGTTGTTAAGATCCTAGAGGGTATTTGACGTTTTCAAATATATGCATGTGATTACTTTTATGGTAGTCTAAACTATATTTTAGCCTAAGAAAAGAGAGCCTCAAAAGGGCATCAAATCACAAGACTAAAGGCATATTCAGAGGGGCATAATATTAGACCTGTTAGCAGCCTTCAAACAATAGCTAGGACATATTTGATTGTTTCTAGAACTAGGAAAATAAACAGTCATGTAGCAGCCTGTGAGAAACAATCTTGAGTTGGTTTTTTTGGACAACAAGATAACCGTCCTATAATAGTGAGACAAAACAACTTGAAACCCCTTGATTTTAGTGCCCAACAACAAGTCAAAGAGAGACCTATGTTGGCAGCCTTTTAGTACCTCAAAAATATACAAGAAACAGTAGGAAAGACAATGATGACCAACATAAATCATATTCTTCCCACAATAATGAGTTCAGAAGAGTTCTTCCACCAAAAAGACATTTCACAAACCAATACCAAAATCTCTTTCTTGGCTATTGTTTTTCTTGCAATAATTTTGTTCACAAAGCAATAGATTGTAGATCTTATGCACAAAGTGATCATGAGAGAGATACAAATAGAATTTATTATAAAACCTCAAAAAATGATTGTGTGAGCAACAAAACCAGAAGTTCTCATGGGTTTGTTGATGTTGATGTTTGGACAACATCGGGAAGATTTTCTCCTAGATTAATAATCAATAATATAATTATTGATTATAAAAAATATATATAATAAGTAATAATAATAATAAATAGTTACATATTATCCAAGGGACACATCCTTTCATGGATGGTCACCATATGTTCTCTATATATGGAACACTCATCATTGTAATAATATATTGAATATACAATATCATCTCATATAGAAAAATCAACATGGTATCAGAGTTAGACTGGGCTTGACTCCCTCATAGGAGGGTCGAGGTAAATGAAAGAGAAATGGAAGCCTAACTTAGCTTAGGTGCTACTAGAGCTATAAAGGAACCATTAAGGAGCTACAATGTTGATGGTCTTTCAGGGACGGAAAAAATATTGGTTAAGCAAAAGTAAACCAGTTTATGGAACTCATGAGATGCTTCTTAAGAAACTAGGTATGTTTTTAGAATTCCGTGCAAGCTAAGACTTTGTAAGAAGTGGCGAGAAAAGTACAATTGTAGTGTTGTAGATTAGTCATCCAAAATATCATCTACAGGTGGGTGTCCAGAGTAAATGAAAATCATATTGAGATATAATCCAATAAACTTAAAGGGGTCATTATTTTTGTGGGTAATTAGGGTGGAATATTTGGTCACTGGATATGGAGTTATAAAAAACACTTAGGGCGACACTGCATCCACCATGTATTTGTTGTGAAAACCCAAATCCACGGATTCACCAACTCATGGAATATGTCCACTGGGGCACTAGGACAGTTCCGTGCAAACATTGACAATAAATAAATGATGATGCTTACATGTTATTTGCATGTGGAAGCGAAGGGAAGATCAATCTAATTGCAACACTTAGGATTTTGTGCTTTATAGTGTTTTGGTTGGGAGAGCTACAATGTATAATTTGATGACAGTCTACGTTGGTTGTCTTGTTATAATTTCTAGGTTGGATAGACACTTGGACTCTTAGCTATATAAACGCTAATATTGAGACAACAAAACACAAGAAATACCTTTTACAACTTCCCTCGACTATACTTCTTCATTGCTTGTGTACATAGATATGCAAATGAATTTGGTTGATGACAAAACCTGCAAGGTTGGGTGGGCATTTCTCCTCCCAAGAAAGTAGTTAACAAATGAGATTGCCATAATACGATGAGAGTACTCAAGTAACATGTGAACTAGAACAATGGCATATACCAGTACTTCCCTGATATAATTGCTCAAAGAAAAGACACATATATGATTTTAATAGTGCAATTACTAACATATTTTTCTTTGAAAAAGATCTGGCGATATTGTTGGCATCAACGTTGATATTTTCTATGAAAATCATGATGCGTCAGGTCCCCTCATAACCGGCTTATGAAAGAAGGAAAATTTATCTTATCATTGCAACTAGGGTTTATACTAGGATCAACATGTGTCTTTAATATTCACCACGTGAGCTGCTATAAATACAACAATTCACTCTCGTATATGCAAAGGCTAGTCTACCAAATCACTGCAAATAAAAAACAAGATATCGTTGGTGGGTTTGTTCGACAAAATCCATCACATTTATAGGGCTTGATATATTCATTTCTGAGGAAGGCGTTGAGGACATGTCAATACAAAGAGGCACATCTGGAAATTAACGGATAAAATAAATACTAGATCACTGAGGAATATGCCATGATTTCACTATGAGACCATTCCATAGCAAAGGTTCAGTAGGAACTCTGCGATATATATGATTGTAGTCAAGAAAAATGTCAAGGATCGTTAGTTCACAAAGCAAGGAGATCGGGTGCAAGATACATGTGTTACAAGAGAGACATAGGATCAAAAGAATGTTCTTGTGCTATAGTTTAGAGGTTACAACACATTGAATTGCAACCGATTTCAACAAGGTAAAGAGGGTTCTCTTAGAATGAGGGAACCTCGATGTGTCCTAGAGATGTTTGAGGCAACTGCGTGACACATTCTCCTCGGAGGGTCCTATGTAGACTAGTAGGGGGGAATGTTGACTTCATACTGACGTGCCTCAGACGATCAGATGAAGGAACCAAGACATTGGTTTCATGAGGAAACCTTGATATGTCTTGTGAGACATTAGTTCCATGAGGGAACCTCGATATGTCTTAGACATTGGTTCCATGAGGGAACCTCAATATGTCTTAGACATGTGTTCCACGTGGGAACTGCGATATGGCTAGTATGGACACAGTTCATGAGTGAAGCATGAGATTGCACACTTCAAGATATTTGGGTGTCTAGTATACATTCATGTACCCAAGGAGAAAAGGACCAAGCTAGACTCTTTAGGCAGAAAGGGTACATTTGTGGGGTACAATGAGTCTTCGATGGCATATCGGATCTACATCCATAGTCAAAGACATATTGAGGTGAACATAGATGTTACCTTTGAGGAGGAGGTAGCCTTCAGGAGATCTAGAGGATCTCAGATGGAGATTGATAGTGAGAGACAGGAAGAGATGGTTCCTTCTCCCCCTTGCCCTCCAACAGTTCAGAGGGAGATAGTTGAGCCTATTGATCCAATTGATCATGTTGATCTTGTATCTCCAGTTGATGTTCCCAAAGATATTGCAGTAGGTCAGAATAGACCTACATGGGCTCATCAGAATCTGTAGTATGTAGAAGGACATGCAACCCCTCGCGGTACCTTCCAAGAGAGAAAGAGACCTCAAAGATATTTGTGTTATGCCACAACTATGAACCACATCATTTATTCTAAGCCTTCCTATTATGAGGAGGCATATAATTAGCTAGTATGGAGAGATTCCATGATGGAGGAGTATCAGTCCATCATGAATAATGGTGTGTGGGATATTGTTCTGAGACTTGAGGGGAAGTCTGTAGCGACTTCCAAGTGGATCTATAATATCAAACACATAGTTGACGGGAGCATCGAGAAACACAAAGCGAGATTTTTTTCTAGAGGATTCTCTTAGGTGGAGGGAATAGATTATGAGGAGACATTTGTTCCCATTGCTCGATACACATGTATATGGGCGATTATTTCCCTTGCAACATCCATGGGTTGGAGACTACATCAGATGGATGTGACGACAAACTTTCTCAATGGAGAGATTGAGGAAGAAGTATACATCAAGCATCCAAATGATTTTGTGATACATGAGAAAGAGTCTCATGTGTGCAGGTTGAAGAAGGCCCTGTATGAACTCAAAGAAAAACCTCGAGCTTGGTATGCAAGGATTGATGGACACCTGATGAGTTTGGGCTTCAAAAAAAGTGTTGTTGATCCCAACCTGTACTACAAGACTGTTAATGGTGAGTTCATGATTTTGGTCCTCTACATTGATGATTTATTCCTCACCGGTATAGAGCGCCTTATTGTTGAATGAAAGTATGCGTTGGCCTATGAGTTTGAGATGAATGACCTTGGTATGATGCACTACTTTTTGGGACTAGAGGTGTGCCAAAGAACTGATGAGATCTTCCCGATTCAGTGAAAGTACATAGTTGAGATATTAAAGAAGTTTTGGATGTTGAACTATAAGCCCATAGCTACACCAATGATGACGAATCTGAAGAAACTAAGTGTGTCTTCTTTTGATTCCGTCGAGATTGATATGAACCTATACAGACAACTGATTGGATCATTGATGTATTTGGTTAACACCAGAACAAATATTTTCTATGCAGTGAGTGCACTTAGCCATTTTATGAGTTAGCCAATATAGACACATTGGATTGCTACGAAGAATGTGTTGAGATACCTATGAGGCACATTTCAACATGGTCTGAGATATACTTCCAGTATTGACATGAGATTGCAGGGATATACTGACTCTAATTGGGAAGGGAGCATAGTGTACTGGAAGAGCACCTCTGGGTGTTTCTTCATGTTGGGCCCGAGATATGATCATTTTCATGATGTTATTATACACTTTTTGCCATATGTACATATGCATTTTTCATCTTTCAAAGGAGCTTTTTGAAGAATTTTATGATAAAATGGTATAATCGGCATAAGGTACGTGTAATTCATGTTTAATGACTAAATCAAGTTTACTTCATCATGTTCTATGATTTCCAAGAGTTAATTCATGTTTTTATGCTGTTACAGGGCAAAACGCACCATGTTTTCAGTTTCGGCACTTGATCCGGCACTCGTTCTGGTACCCGATCCGACACTCGTTCCAACACCCAGTATTGCACAAAAACGCAAGGCGAGTTGGCGGTTATGGAATTGGCGGCCAGTGATGGGAAAATCGGGCACATGGGTTTTCTTCATGATCACCCCCTCCAGCTACTAAGCTCAAGACAACTCGATTTCAGTTGTCCAAAGAAGGCGATTATTGGCTTGCTCCGTTTTGTTAGTTATGGCATCATTTATTGTATTTTTCCGAATTTAGAGGTGGTTCGACCCTCCTGTGGTCAACCACTTGGTTTGTAAATGTTATTAATACCACTGAGGTCGTCAGATGATTGTTAAGTAGAAGAACCAAGTAGCATAAGCATTAGAATTGCCAGAAAAATGATTTTGCTCTGTTTTTAGTTTTTACATTGCCAAAATTACGCCAAAACTGCATTTTTGGATTTTTATGGTGAATTCGGCCTGCTAAGCTCGTAGTGTAATTTTAGAGAGTGACCACGACTTGCTGGGGGGCCCACCAATAGTCTGGTAACTGTCTTCATGTTTATTTTTCATTTCCTAATTTAAATTGTTCTCTTTTTATTTTCTGTACATGTATATTCTTTTGTGCTAACTAGTTTGTTGTAGCTTAATTGTTTTAATTGTTTTGCAGGATTAGATGATGATATATATTAACATGCATTAATATCGTAGATTAGAAAAGGCTTGCAAGTCTCTCTCTCACTATACTAACCCCGCATGCAGTTAGATGTTAAATTGTGCTTTCTTTTATAATTTTATAGTCAAGTTTAGAACAGATTTTTAATTAGAACAGAACATAGTTTTAATTTGGGTTTCCTTTGACAGAGATTTTGATGGATGGATAGATTTACTTCCAGTTTTTGAATCATAGCTTGCTTATCTTAGTTTATGTGGATTTCATTTACTTAGTTATTGGTTAATGTAATTGTCAATTTACTTTTTAATATCATAGTTTAATTTCTGTCTTTAATTCATTTTCTTATCATAGTTTGAACGATTAGAGTAGACATAATATAGTTTTATTTCACGCAATTTCCTTTCATAGATTAAAATGAAATTAAATTTCTTAGTTAAATAATGTTGATCTCGTTATGTTGTTGATGGTTTATACATGAATATGCAGGGTATTTAACATTATCTTTGTCATGGCTAAATTTTCCTTAGATTGTTTAATCCATACCTTTCATTTTGCCATTGAGATTAGTGTTGAGTTTATACCGTTGGAATTGTCCTTTGTTGTCAAGTGTCATCGAGATATCATCCATCACCACCGAAGGGATTCACACAACCACCGACATTATATTTGAGTGTTTCATAGATATAGTTTCTTGCTTTCATAGTTTAGAAAATAGTTTTATTGTTGCTTTGATAGATAGTAGTTTGCTTATCATGGATTAAGAATTAGTTGGTAGTCTTTCTTGCTTTCAATAGAATAGATTTACTTTTCATGCATTGCATTGAGCATTTATATTTCCTTTCACGCATTAGAAATAGTTTTGCATTAGGCATTTAGTTCACTTGCCTCTTAGGCTAGATAGTTGTTCAATGAGAAGTCTTTGCTTACTTGTCTATTTGATTTAGTAGGATAGATAGTTGTCTTTGCTCACTTGTCTTTTGCTTTAGTAGGTTAGTTAGGTGTCTTTGCTTACTTGTCTATTTGCTTTAATAGGTTAGATAGGTTTTTTTGCTTACTTGCCTATTTATTTGCTTTCATAGGGTAGTTTCTCATTGAATGTAGGTTGGCAAGTTAAAGAAGTTTTCTTTTGTCATCTGCTTATCATGCTTAGTAGTTTTCTTTTGCTTATTGTTAAACTAGTTTGCTTTACACAAAGTTTTCATTTGATTTCTTAGGAACTGTCCATCAATCCTTGGCCCAAAAGTACTTAGGTTACCTAGCTTCAAGTTGCTTAGTAGGGTTTGCTCATTAGATAGGTTTTCTTGAGTAAATTAGCCTTAGATAGTTGCTTTCATTAGTTATATTATACTCCTACCAACCTTTTACCTTTGGCATATATTTTGCTACAACTCTAAGTTTACTTATCCCAGGTTGACAATTTAATTGAGGGTAGTTTAGTGTCTTTTTTAGTACATATAAATCACCTAACACTTCACTTTGGGATTTGCCATGGTTTCCTGGTGTAGCGGGAAACAAAATTCTATGGCTTTGAGCACCGTAGAAGCAAAGTACAATGCATTGAGTGTGGCAGTCCACAAAGCAGTGTGGCTTCACAAGCTCCTTGCATATTTATTTGGACATGTATTAGATTCCACCGTTATTCATTGTGATAACCAGAGCTATGTGAATCTCTCAGAGAATCCAGTGTTTCATGACAAATCGAAACACATTGAGATCAAGTACCATTACATCTGAGACATGGTGCAAAGGAAGGAAGTATTCATGCAGTACCTTCCTACAGATGAGCAAGTTGTTGATGTTCTTACAAAACCCCTTACCAAGACGAAGTTCGAGTACTTCCATGACATACTTGGCGTGACAGAGAATGTCTCCCTCACTGAGAGGGAGTGTTGATGTTTACAGCTTCATGAGACATTCTCCAGATCATACTCCTCTATTACTGAGTTGAGTTGATATGTGAGGACACTTATTCGAGAGGGATAAGTGGGTTTGGGATTATATCCCAACATCCCTTGTGGATATCACATGAGGACACGTCCCTTGTGGAGAGCACATGAGGACATATCAAGGGAGTTGACCTTGACATCACACACTATGGGGAGTTGACCCTAGTGTTTCTAGAGGGAGTAGCCTCTATAAGTCCAAATGGGAGTGCCACGTGTGATAGACATTCTCCATATCATACTCCTCTGTGACTGATTTGAGTTGATCTGTGAGGACACTTATCCAAGAGGGGTAAGTGGGTTTGGGCTTATATCCCAACGTCCCTTGTGGAGAGCACATGAGGACACGTCAATGGAGTTGACCTTGACGTCACACACTATGGGGAGTTGACCCTAGTGTTTCTAAATGGAGTAGCCTCTAGAGTCTACTCCATTTAGAAACACTAGGGTCAACTCTACTACAATGGTTGTGTACCATTGGCAGTGATCGTGTGGCACTAGAAAGTAGTTGTGTGCTACTAGCATTGGTTGTGTACCATTGGAAAATAGTTTTGTACTGTTATGGAAAGATACCTTCCCATCTAAGAGGGAGTGTTGATGTTTCAAAATCGGGCAAACCTTCTCCTAGATTGGTATGCAGACCAAGGGAGATATGATACATTTATCACAAAGGTGTACTTGTGGTAAATTGGCTCAGGTGTAGCCCTTCCTTGATCATGATAAGGGATAATATGGACTTGAGGTGCTTAATTTGCTTTCCACATGTCAGTTAGCATCAAGCTGACATTCACTCGCATGGGTGTACCCGTGGTGAATGAACTTGGTGTAGTCTTTGTCCTAGTCATGGTGATTTGAAGAGAAATGATAAAAGACTCAAGATGTTAGATGCTATCACATGCGGACATAGCGTGAGCACAATCTCAGAGAGATTCAATTGGCTCAAAGGGAGAGTCTCATAAGGAGTTTCCTCTCAATTCAAGTGGGATAGAGACATCTCCCAAGACTGACAGATAAGTGTCATGAGTCTAGGGTGAAGTTTGTATACTTCAGAGGCAAGCTTCGATACGATGAAGAATGTCTCCCTCACTGAGAGGGAGTGTTGATGTTTGGAAAACATCGGGAAAACATTCTCCTAGATTAATAATTAATAATATAATTATTGATTATTAAATAATATATATAATAAGTAATAATAATAATAAATAGTTACTTATTATCCAAGAGACACATCCTTTCATGGATGGTCACCATATGTTCTCTATATATAGAACACTAATCATTGTAATAATATATCGAATATATAATATCATCTCATATAGAAAAATAAAAAATTGATAGAAACTACAATTCATTTGCTCCCCTACTTGATTACAACGATGAATGTTATAAGTAAAATAACTATGGGCACATAGCACGTGACTGTAGAAGCATCATAATAAAGAGGGAAGAAGATATTCTTTCCAATCATAGAGAAGAATACACAAAGGTGTGGAAAAGGAAGCAAGAAGAACCAAAAGAAGGAAGAATGCAAACTTGCCTTTATGCTCAAAATAAAGGGAACGAATGGTACATTGACAGTGGATGTTCAAAACACATGACAGGGGAACATACCAAGTCTTTCACCTTGAAGGAATAAAAAGGAGGCAGTGTTACTTTTGGAGATAATGGTTTTGCAAGGATAGTTGGGAAAGGTACTATTAGTCTTGTTAATGAAAAGACTAAGACATAGAATGCATTGAATGTTGAAGGGTTAAAGCACAATATTCTAAGTGTCAGTCAAATGTGTGATCGAGGTTACAACCTCACATTTCATTCTAACGAGTGTGACATAAGGAAAGCAACTTTAGGAAGATTAGTGGCAAATGCAAACAAAACCTCAAGTGATGTATACATACTTGATGAAGTCAAAGAAGAAATATGTTGTATGGAATATAAGTTGGGAATGCTATCCCTCTCATCTCCTCAATAAAGGGAAGCACAAGCTCAGGGAGAGTATCTCTTTACCATTGATGTCAAAGGGGGAGAAATTGCATACATAGGAAGAATTGTAGACACAAGGAAAGTTGCAGAGAGGGGGAGTATCATACTTGACTAAGGGTTGTCATCAATGAAAAAGGGGGAGATGGTTGGAAATATTGTTGACATTGATGTCAAAGACAAGGAGAGACTACAAATGTCCAAGATAATGATTACCGTATGGAGATTGTTGGAAACATTGTTTTTGTATTTTTGATGATCAGTTTGGATACCCTATCTTTGAAGGTATTTTTTCCCTGGATACCTAGCTCAAATGGGAGCATAGGTTATATGGTTGGAAATCTTATTCTAAGACCTTTCCAATGATATATGGAATTCCCTCTAACTCCTTGGGAATGAGGAGATATGATTTTTTTCCATCCAAAAACCCAGTCAAAAAATTTAGGTTAGCTCAACCAGTCTTTACAGGTTGTCCCTAAAAGTGAGGACAAAAATACTATAAATATAGGATAGATGTGTGCATTTGAAGTGAAACCAAGAAAGAGATCAAATTTGAGGTGTGCAAAAGAGATTTGAGGTGCGTTAAAGGAGTTGGGGTGTCTTTTGGGATCTAAAGGTGTGCAAGAGAAGTCCAAGGGGTTTCTTATTCCTAAGGTGCGCTATGAAGGACTAAATGTCTATGATGTTGCAATGTGCATTGTTTTGAGGTTGTGATGTTTTAATATGGGATAATATTCTGAGAACAATGTTATCAGGTTTGCTAGGACATGAAGGATAAATGCGACTATGGCTTGAAGCTATGTCTAAAGTATGAAGCATGCATGTGAAGTCAAAAGTACTATGTATATAAAGATCCTGGATTGGTGTCTATTAAGGTCTTATTGAGTTGGTGCTCATCTGAGGAGATTAGTGTCTCTAGTAGCTTGGTGCCTACACAATATCTTGTTGATTTGGTGCTTAGGTGAGGGGATTGGCATCTCTAGTAGGTTGGTTCTTGTAAATATTGCAATAGTAGGTTGGTGCCTACAAGTGTTGTTGAGTTGGTTCTCAAGTGACAGGATTGGTGTCTCCAATAGGTTGGTGCCTGTTACATGAATTATAAATATAAGTTTTATGGTTTTCTCCCAATTGGGTTTCCATAATTAAATGTTGTGCATTGTGATTTGACTTTATGTGTGATTATTGTTTCTTATCTAATGAATGATTTATGAATGGTTAAATGAAGTAAAANAGTTAAATAATAACAAGTTTCTTAGTTTGAAGAGACTTTTGCATGCATCTCAAGAGCCACATGTAGAGACTTTTGCATGCGCCATGCATGCATCTCATGTGACACTTGTAGAAACTTATGCACACCCTGTGCATGCATCTTAGGAGCCACATTCATAGACTTATGCACATCCTCTTGTTCCAGACATTCGAGATGATGTCTCCTCCAAATCAGATTAGATTTCAGATCTAATTTTTGAATCAGATTCAAACGATATTGAGCATGCAGACGATGATCTAGATTAAAGACCCAAGTGGGCACAGTCCATCCTAACGAAAACCAATTATCTTAGGAATGATCCCGTCGATCCTATAAGGACGAGATCCCAATTTGAGGGAGATCCAAGTGCACTCACAACCACATAACCAATAATGGCCATGCATTTCTACATGGTTTTGGCATCTGAATCGCCAACCTATGCAGAGGCTAAAGGGAATCTGTATTGGAAAACTGCCATGAATGAAGGGGATTTGGATATCCTTCTTTCCAATAAGAGAAAGTCAATATATATGGACATTTCACCAATGCATCTACTTCATCAGATATGTACATACATCTACATATTCAACAAAATATTCACCAAGCATGAACTTGCACATTTGCAAGGTCTCCTTGGAGTGAAGGACACAGTTTCCTAACAATTGTCCTTATTTTTCAACATTGTACTTTGAAGGGGGGTGGGGGTGTTCAAATGAGATTTTTCCTATTTCCTCTTTTCTTTTCAGTGTTCATTAATTAGATGCATTGTGAAATGGGTACCTAACATGACTTCTTACCAAGACCCATTCTTCATTTACACCCTAGTAGTGTTTAGGGGGGTTGTTGGAGATAATTTACACTCACACCCACCTAGTACTACTTTTTCCTAAGTTTAATAGTCTAATGTTGAGGGCACCATCCATAGATGAGAATATTCCCCACTAAAATAGGGTGCCTCCACTAAAGTAGGTCGCTACATCCTCTTCAGTCTTGTTACACCTTAGTTAGACTAGTTGATCTTGACTCAGTTACACTGCAATTAGACTAGTGGAGTAGAGTCATGCATGTTCACCTTGGTATTCTCACTAGGAGGGCACATATCACATGTATGAGGTTAGGAGAGGTTGGGATAGCACTACACATGTGCATGCATGATTTTCTCTCCACTCCACTCATGTGTTTCAGTTAACTAATGACTACATGGCCAGTTAACCAGGACTAGGTGGCAGTTCACTCTGGTTTATGTCAGTGAGTGTCCAGATCTCTCTAGATCACTACTATGGTGAATTATTTACTCATGTAACCTATATATATTGTAAATTATTCACTCTTTGAGTCTGGAATATATAGTTAATACAATTATTTATTCTTTCTCTCATTCTCCCCTCTCTCTCTCTCATTTTCTTTTGCAAGCTTTGTGTGAATTACTACTCGCTAGATTCTTTGTGCAGGCTTCACCCAAACTTCACAGCCCTCAAAATGGCATAAAAATAATTGAGGTATATATGTAAAACTATTGAACATAACAAAAAATATACATGAACTTGGTAACATATCAAGGTCCTTACTCTAAGATAGAGGTAGTCATTGTACCTTGTTATCAAAGATGTTAATGGGGTTTAACTAATGTGTAAGAGTGTAAGGGTTGTAGTGCACTGAATATTGATTGGAAACATATTTCTTTTGTTAGAAGGTAAGGAATGGAGTTCCCGCACATGGCAACCATGGCTAGGGTTTAAACCTAGCCACACAAAGATAATTCTTTCTCTCTTATTGAGCTCTTCCAATCCTTTGTGTGCTCCCCAATGGCATTGGTAGGGTTAGCATATCCTTCTACAGGAATTTCGAGCCACATGTCTACCTTAAATGGGTGTTTTGGTGCCTTTTCCACTTGTGGCCTCAAGGTTGGTATTTCAGGTACTTTAGGTGGCCATTCTTTCAAGGATGAAGTGAAGAAAGAGCCTTTTTCGTAGCCTCCTCCCCCCACTACTTTTTTGGTGCAGGAAACCCTTGCTTTAACCTTTCCCACGGGGTTAGATGCAGATGAAGAAGTTGATTTATTCATATCCAACGGTTTGGTTTGCCACTTTAATGGATTTTGGACTCTATTAGTCAATCTTCAGGACTAGATCTCAAGCACTTGGATACTAATTATTAAAAATATACCTTCATCCACCCTTATGCAAATGGTTTCTTCGTTATTGAGTTTGAAGTTACATAAGACAAGGATTTGATTCTTAATTTAGGCCCATGGTTTTGGGGAAACTCGGGTCTATGCATGAATCCCTAGTCTCCTTCTTGCAATCCTTTGAGTGATATTCTTTCTTCAGCTCCTGTTTGGGTGAGACTCCCAAATCTTCCCTTTCATATTTTGGGTTTACCCTCTCTTCAAGCCATTGGTTCAACTCTCAAAAAGTTATGTTTTGCAAGTCGTGAAACTAAGAGGCATAACATCTCAACACATGCAAAAATATGCATGGAAATGGTCTCAGAGGTTGAACTACGAGAGAGTTTCTTTGCGATGTAGAGCTTGTTTTGAAATAAGACACATTATGGCACAATGCCCCAAAGAGCCTTGAAAGAATAGGAAGAGTCAACATAAATCAACTTGGTGGATCCGTTTTATAGAAGGTCACCGATTCATCTTGCATTCTAGTGGAATTCCATCACAAGTAGATACTTTGATCCAGTTGAAATCGATACCTCAAGAAATATAGCAAGAAATGGAAACTCATAAACGAGAGGAAGAGGAATGTGTCTCTCTTGATTCAGGGTAGGAAACATAGAGTTAGTTAATTCCATGACCAATTGCAAGTTGGGTAGATCAGGTTGAATAAGTTGAATCACTAGAACAGGTAGAACCACTAGATCAAGACAATTTAAGACTGGTAGGAATAGAAAGGATTCCAACAAATGCAAAAGTGTGGACGGAAGTAAGAAATAAGAAGTGTCAAGAAGTTGGGACCTCAATCCAGTATAATTATGTACCATTTTTGTCTTTTGTTACACAAGCAATTTCTGTGAATACACCCATGCAAAAAATTTTGGAATGTCTCTCTTTTGGGTATCTGGCAAAGTAGTATAGTAATTTTTGAATTGGGGCTATCAAGCCTCGGCTTCAAAACATGGAAATATTCTTTATCTTTTCTCTTTGTACCTTTGGTACGAGCTTTGCTGCAACATTTTTATTAATACAAATCTTCAAGTTACAGTTTAAACAAACAAACAAACAAACAAACTAAGGTGTCCGAGTGGTGGGGTAGCAAAGTTTCACCTAAGGTCAACATAAGGCAAGTGTAGGGAGGTGGATTGCTTGGTAGGGTTTGACACACATCTCACTTGGTTCATTTATTTTGAGCTAGAATACATTCTAGAGAAGTTTGAAGAAGATAATTTTTAGGAGGGTTTAGGGGGTTCATGTAGGTGTGGCTTCGATAAGAACCAAAAGGAGGAGTAGGGTTAGAATATTGGCATGTGTTGGCTAGTGTATTTTTATCCCTTATTTTATTGTTGGAAGGGGTCTTTAGTGGCCATAATGAATTGGTCTCGACATCTGCCTTGTGTTCGACACAAGTGCACTTTTTCTTTAGCATCTCTTCAAGATCACCTCATAAAAGATTCTTGTGTTTGTTGGTCAACTATTATAGTTCACCAACTCTTAATACTTGTGTTGGATTCTTAGAAGTAGTTTCATAGTGTATGAGACATCTTGTAAGGCTACATTTGTATTATTTTAGATCCACAATGAAATTCTCTCTATTAGAGGGCAATTTGATCGTGCTTTGAAAAATCACTCTAATCCAAATATTGTCTTGCATGGCAAGGTAGTACTTAGAAAATTCCATGTCATAACAAGCAACCCATTGAGGAGTTGCAATTGCTAAACTTTATTTGGCCAATTCTTTAATCACCCACTATCCACCAACAATTTGACCTGGGCACTAAATTGCGATGAATGATTTTATATTGTTATTGTTGGTGTACATATACTATTGGGTTATTTCACAGACAACTTCTTGAATAGTTAAGTGATTCCTCAACTCTAGGGTATGAGTGAACTAAGTGCAATGACCAAATGATAATGTTTGTGTTAATACTATTCAGCGTGTTGGTGGATCATTTCATGAACTTCGAGGAGAACTCTAGGAGTAACTTTGGTGGAAGGGAACCAAAGGGATGTGGTAGCTTCCTTGATCACTACTTAATCCATGTTTTTCATTATTTATGCCTTGAAACTCTGAGTGTGCATAAAATCCATAGATTAGGAAAACCACGATAACAATGGCACTTGATTGCCACTTTGTCATAGCCTCTTTGGGAGGATCTATAATTATATAATCAATCAAAGAATAAGGGCACACATATGGCCACCATGCAAAATGGTGACCATAATATGTCATGTCATATATAATTTATGGAAGAAAGTTGGTTCAATATGAATTTGTCCTAATTGATCCATTAATTATAATGGATAGAAAACATGTAACAACTTCATGGAATGAATGGGAAATAACTAGTTGGAGCATCCATGCATATTTGGAGAAGCAATAATGCTTCATTAGATTAATCCATTATGCATGAGGATCATAAATCATTGAACATGAATGGTTTGGTCTTCTACAAGGTTTCATCCACTGCTAGTATCAAAATATCATTATACCACTCACTTTTGACTTTAGTATTCCTAAGTTTTACATTCAAACTTGTCTATAATGTTTAACACTTGTCATAGCGAGTTGGCACGTTGAAAACATGTTGATTGGTGAGTTCCAAATATTGCTTATAAGTTGTAACAAATCCATGGTATACTACTTCATACATACAAAAATTAAGAAACTCTATTGTGTGTGTGATGCCATTAGTCCATCTCAATAAAATGAATGTGCCACTACATGATCATTTAGTGTAAGAACCTTCGTAACAATCCATTGCAACAAAAAAATCTATGTGACATTGAGAAATTTGAACAACGACATTAGCATTACCCATGGAGACTCATGACCAATATCAAAGGATAACTTAATAGGAAATTTATCAACAATTGACATACTCATGCACAACTAAAATAATGACTATCAACACCACAGTTACATGTGCAAGCAACATCAAACAGATTAACAACAAATACTTATATGCGACAACATACAAGAATTAACCCATGTCGAATATAGATAAACAAGCACACAGTAAACACGACAAGCACATAAATAACACTTATATTTTATGAAAGTTACCAACTGCATTCAGAAATTAGACGTTCATCCCAACCATAAACTTTGTTTCTCATAATATTTTAGCAACATGTCACCCCCCAGCTGGGGCTTAACTCCACCAGGGAAAAAAGGGTTCCCAGTGGCAGGCTAAGGTCTAATTCTCAATAGAATTGCTACAAATAGCCCATAGTCCCAATTCCCCACACACCTATCACACCTAAGGAAGTGTGCCCATTCTATGCTCAATAGTCGCTCGACTGCCCCACTTCCCTTCCAGGCTTACCATAAACAATTCAAACAAGAAGTCTCCAAGACTAATGCCCAACGCACCAGGGAACAATTCTCAACAAAACTCTCACTTGGAGAGTATGCTCACTGGCCTGGCAACTTGCTCCTTCAACAAAAAATACCTCACCTAGAGAGACTACTCGCGGGCCTAACAACCCACCTCTTCGACAGAAAAAATATGATTACAACACTACAACTCCTTACAAGCTTCTCTGTGCAGATAAGGTAATAGTTGTCCTCTCCTGGAACCGACCCCAATCTGCACACAAGAGTGAATCACAAATAATAATATGAATCCCCCAAAATACACTAACGCCAACAATATATATTACATGCCTTCAACTCGACACTTGTTTCCTTCAAAAGTAGTTTAAGCCACTTGGTGACACGTTCCCTACCCTTAGGAACTTAGGATAAAATAATTATCCAACATTACACTTTTCCAGAAATATTATAAAATATTCCCCAAGACTTAAGTCCTACCCCCTTTTCCACTTTCCAGTGGAGTAAGCCCCCCATATATTTTTTTCTGAGTCTGTCTGCGTGTAATGATGTAATATTGTATTAATAATTGTGATTATATTTACATGGATATGCACGCTGGAATATTTGTGTCCCATCTCACCAACCTCATAATTACACAGGCTCTCCGGCCTCAATACATATACAACCATATATATACACATATATAACTCATCTCTGTGCGCACTCCCAGGGCATTACCGTGCACTTACCCAAGTGTGCACAACCCTGTGAAATGTGCACACTAACCCAGGTGCGCACAACACTATGAAATGTGTGCACCCTGTCTTTGATAAAAATACTCCGCCCACTACTCAGGTGTACACAACATAAAAAATTAGTGTCAATGGCTCACCAGCCTAAATGTACATCTACATTTACAATTGGTACCAATGGCTCACCATCGTATATGTACAATTACAAAGGGTTTGGATAAGGGACATTACAATTCTTCAAGGGTTGGACTGTGCAAGTAGGATGACACTAAGGCAGTGATGTCTTTGTCTATTTGTACTTCTATAAAAGGGTTGTGACAATTGGTAAAATTCCTATGTGTACTTTGTTGTAACATTCTCCATTAATAAAGTTCAAGCATCCACCTTAGATTTCACCTTAACATCTTGTGTTGTTGTATCGTTGTATGTGGGATGTTATTGATCCTTGCAATGTGTTAATTGGATAAATGTTTAAGTATATTGCTTGGGATGTTTTAAGGGAAAAATTGGACATTGGACCTTTATTAGTGAACTTGGTTTAAGTGTTAACATTGTAGCTTAGAAAAAAGGTATGGGAAATTTCTACGTGAAGAGGCATAGTCTAGTTGCAAGTAGGCTCAGGATGGTTAAGCCCCTAAGGTCAAAGCAAGGCAGTGTCACATGACTAGGGACATCAAGGTGAAAAAAAACTTGCAACATTCTTAGGGCCATGACAGGTGGTCTTATATATCCAAGACCACTACTTGGTGAATATGGTGGCGTTGAAGGTGGGTCGGTTGCAGAGATTATGTTTTTTGGAACAAGTGTTGATTGAATGATCGTACTTCTAGCAGTCATCCATGGAAGATCTAGAAACCATTTTGTAGTATCTTGGAAGTTCTATGAGAAACACTAAGGATAGTGTAGAAGTTTTGTTGCAAGCCATGGCATGCTTGGCTAAGAAGTTAACTAACATTCTGCCACCACTTAGGGCATACTTCAATGGCAAGAAGACGTGGGTAGCAACGACCAAGAAAGTGCTACAAACAGTCACATGATTGAGTGGGGTTGAGCCTATATTTTCCCCTATTGAATGAACATACCTTTAGGAGATGGATTTGCAAGGCACCAAAGGGAAGCTCGCCTCAAGCAAAGGTAAGAATTTGGTTTATTTCTGTTACAATTAAATTCAACTAACAAGTTGTGTGTGGTCAACTTCTATGGAAAAAAGAAGTGTGTCACCCTACTTAGAGAAGTATTTGCAGAGAGTAGGTGCCTTGGATAGCAACCAACGATAGAACCCAAATTATATTTGTTGCGTGGATCTCATTGCGAACAAAAGAATGGTGAAGGTATGAGTGGATTATGGTGCCTTCCACAACATCTTGAAGAAAAAATTGGTAGGTGAACTTAGACTTAAGGTTGAATTATGTGGTGGTTTAGACAAGGAAGACAATTCTAAAGGCAAGGTAGTCAATTCTATGGAAAAAGTAGTAGTAGGTGTTGCCTCTCAAGTTCAAAAATAGTTGGGAAAATGGAAGGATCATGTTAACTTCACAGTGGTGCACTTGGACGATTTTCAAGTCATTCTTGGGTAAGACTTCATAAGAAGAACCAAGGTGGTTTGCATGTTATATGAGGATAAGTTGGTAATGCTCAATGGATGGAAGCCTTATGTTGTGCACACAACAAGGAACCTTAATAAAAAGATGCGATTGATTTTTTCTCTAAGAATGAAAAGGTTGACTTATCACCTAAACTCTCATCTCTATGTTGCAACATTAATTAGAGAAGTGGATAAGGGTGGAATAGGGATACCTCTGCCACCTACACTTGTTGATGTGTTGGATGAGTTTGCAAACAAGATGCCAAATACTTTGCCAAAAGTTCTCCCGCCCAGGCACACCATTGATCATCGTATTGATCTTGAACTAGGGTCTCATCCTCACATGAAATATCCTTATCAAATTTTAGGACCGGAGTTAGAATAGTTGAAGAAGTAGTTGGGCGAGTTGATCAACATTGACTTCATTAGACCTTCATGGTCCCCTTTTGGTGCATCTGTCTTCTTTCATAACAAGGGAAATCTAAAGTTGAGGATGTTCTTAGATTATCACATGTTGAACAAACAAACCATCAATAACTGGTATCCCTTACCTTTGGCTACTAACTATTTGAGATGTTCCTTACTAAATTTTGTGTATTTTTACTTAGTTATGTGTTTCAAGAATTAAAACAAAAAATTGAATGCATTGATTACACAACAATTTACAGGAATGTTGAACTCTCTATAATGTCCCAATGAAATATCACACATAAACCAAATGCTTGTTGTCTTATTTCTTCTAGATGGCTTCAATACATAATAAGATTTCCATAAATAACACACAACAGTAATAAAGAATATGGAATGTCCTTGTTGTAGGCTATCCTTCACATGTAATAATAGATATCATATGTATATGATAGTATTGGTGAAACAACTCCCTTTGGAAACACAAATCTGAACTATATGTGAAAGATTGAGGAAGCACGGGCCAATGAACTCTCCTTTACTGTAGGAATACTACTGTTGAAAGTAGACCCAAATGATTTTTGTTGTTGTATATAAGTTTCCCCATAGAGGAAGGGTGTCCTTTGTTACGAGAACTCGGTTTGGATAGAAATATCAGTTCCATCTAGAGGATACAGTCACTCTCACAAAGATATTCAACTTGTATACAAGAATGCTCAATCTTGTTGTCTAACTTGACATGAGAAGGAAAGAACTCAACCCCTTAATCATTGAAATATGCTCTGGCTATGAAAATACTCCACCACCACTGATATATAACTTCCAACGCGTCAACTAGCTAGAGAACAAGTGGGAAATTGATCCACAAAGAAGATAATGCTACCCAGGAATGAAAGAAACAATATTACCAACTTAACGAGATCTTTGTCGAGTTCTCATTTTTTCAAGGGTCACATTTTTTACCTCTTTTTTAAAAATGGTGCTATCGGTTATAATGTCCCCGACCATCAACCCACTTGCCGAGAAACGCTACTTCGCGGAAACATTCTCATACTTAAATATATAACATGCATTATTTATAAAGAATAAGCATTAAATCAAATCAATACATTCGACATGGATTTACTGTTGTCATACATACTTAAATAGAATTAAAAACAATTCAAACTAGCAACAAAATACATGATAATATTACAAGTATCACAGAACATGCATTTTAATTAAGTACAGAATTAAAACACATAATGATACTTATCTTTGAAACTTTAATACACCACCAATTGCGTGCAAACCTTCCATGAACCTCCCAGCCTTAGACCGCCCTGCTAATCACTCTCAGCAGTAGGTCACCCTCAAGCTGGGACTAAGCTGCATCGGGCAAGGGAATCCTAGGCTAGGCAAGGTCAACGAAAGACACACAGTTTATGAGGAAGGATTATCCCAGGAGCCACTTATGCCCACTTCTCACCGACTGTCATTCTCCACATGCCTGTCCCACCCCAGGAGTATACACCTTCACTGTCACCAAGTCAGTCCTTCGGATGTTAAACCTCCCTTACCCTGGGCTTCGGCAACAGACCGGACCGAAATTCTCTGAGCTCTGTGGCAGCTACATGACTCCTTCCAAGAGTTCTCACTTCTTCCGCACACTCTCTCACCTAGAGAGAGTCGCTCACAGGCCTGCCAACCTGTCTCTTCAACTACAACCACCACTCTCACCTGGAGAGAGTGTTGCACACAGGCCTGACAACCTGCTTCTTAAGCTTTGTTCCAGCACAAGGAGGATAACAAGGCTCAACAAGGAACAAATGACCGTATCCAATCACACTCAGCCAAGGGACTACGTGGCCACAACAACCCACGGTTATAACACACACGACATAGACAATTGCTCAGGTTTCACAGAAGATGCATGTTGGCTTCATAGGTGCGTGGCTATGCATAGGTCCAATGTAGAGACAAAACGGTTCTCAGGAAGGATTCCAGTGAACTCAGGCGGAGTATGGAAGGTTCACAGAACGACTCAGGTGACAAATTTTGTGTCTCAGGTGCGTGCGTGAACATTGTAAATGACGAATATAGAGGCCACATAATTCATAGGAATACACTAGTCGACTTACGGTTCTAGTTTTCAGGATTGTGTGACAAGAAAATTAAGCAAAGGTCATTCACAGATTCCCAATGGTTCAGACAACCAACGATAGAATGGAGGACGAACCCTCATCCCGACTCAATTCTTGGGTTAAATTGCATGTGCATGGGCCGACACATGTCACCCATGAAGATGCATGTACTCGATCAAGTATGTGTTCCCTTTTTCACATGTTGGGGCTGCATGCGTTGCCTCTCCCAGGACTTAGGATAAAAACATACCTTTCACACCACTTTGGAATAATAATAAATTATTATTCCTAAGAACTTAATCCCTCAAGTTTATCCCCTCTTCCTACATCTAAGCCCCCTCTCCCTTACCCATATTGTGGAAGCTTAGTCCCCCATCACTCTTTCTTCGTGGTCGGTTGACATGCAGTGATGTTTATATATTATATTAATGATCTACATAATTACATATACAAAATAAGGCTCTTGGCCTTAACACTTAGGCTCTCCGGCCTAATAAATACATAAGCCCACCAACTTATCAATACTCGACTCACCAGCCTACAAAACATTATTACAATTCATAATATAACTGGGGCACTACCGAGGGATATTACAATTCCCTTCCCTTATTTTTTCACTATCCTCAGTGCAACTCTTTACACAACATCAACAAGATTTTCAAAATCTTCAAAAAGATGTGGGTATTCTGCCTGCATAGCATCCTCATGCTCCCATGTCGCGTCCTCAGGACAGTACCAGATCCACTGGACCTTTACAAGCCCTATGGCTCGATTCCGGAGCTGTTTGTTTTTCCGGTCCAATATGCGCACATGATGCACTTGCAAGACACCTTCTTGCTCCACCTGAATCACATTCGAATCAATAACATGATTAACATCAGGTATATATTTCTTAAGAAATGAAACATGAAATACATTATGTACAGTCATGGATGCAGGTAATGCAATCATATATGCAACCGACCCAATCCTTTCTAGGACTTCAAATGGCCCACAAAATTTGGCTGCCAACTTGGTTGAGTTTCCCAGCTTTAGGGAACTTCTATTGGATTTTAATTTCAAGAAAACATGGTCACCCACTTTAAACTCTCTGTGGGTTCTGTTCTTATCAACATAAATTTTTTGCCTGTCTTGGGCAACTTTCAAATTCTGATTAATTTTTATCATTTGTTCTTCATTTTCCTTGAGCAACTCTGGCCCAACTACTGCCCTATCAGCTGGATTATCCCAGCTCACTGGAGTATTTCACTTTCTGCCATAAAGTGCTTCAAATGGGCTCATCTTCAATGATGCTTGATACCCATTGTTGTAGGCGAATTCTACCAAGTGTACGTAGTCTTCCCATTTAGAAGGTTTGTGCATCACATACATCCTTAATATGTCTTCTATCATTCGATTCACCCGCTCTATCTGCCCATAAGACTCAGGATGATAAGCTGTACTGAAGTTCAGATTTGTTCCAAACCCGTTGAATAACCCTTTCCAGAAATTTGAGGTAAATTTTGGGTCTCTGTCAGACACAATTGTCTTGGGAATTCTGTGCAATCATGCCACTTCCTTCATAAAAATATCAACAACATCCGTTGCCTTGTGAGTAGTCTTTAACGGAATGAAATGGGAAGCTTTTGTAAGATTTTCCACTACCACCATGATTGAATTATGCTGCTTTCCATTTCTGGGCAATCCCATGATGAAATCCATTGTCACCATTTCCCACTTCCACTCAGGAATGGGTAAAGGTTGCAACAACCCTGTTGGGTGTTTGTGCTCAACTTTAACCTTTTGGCACTCCATACATCTAGCGATGTATTCTGCAATATATTTCTTCATACATGGCCAAAAGTAATGGCTCTTGACTGCTGCCACAATTTTTTGATATCCAGGGTGCCCTGCATAAGGCACATTATGCATTTCATGCAAAATCACAAGTTTCAAATCCTGGACATTAGGTACATACATTTTGTTCTTGTACATAAGTATTCCATCAGTTTCCAATTTATAAATCTCCACTTTCTGTGGCATATTACCTTGTTGTAGCTTTGCTACCAAATCCCTGTACTGCAAATCTATATTTGTAGCCTCCAAAATTCTTCTTTTAATATTATTTCGGTACATGATAATGGCTGTAGCATGTAATTCATGCACTCTCCTACTAAGTGCATCAACCGATTTATTTTCCTTCCCTTTGATATGCTTGATATGAAAATTTTACTCACAGAGAAACTCCAGCCACCTACTCTATCTAGCGTTCAAGGTTGGCTGATCAAACAAGTATTTCATATCGTTATGATCTGTTCTTAGTTCGAACCTCCTTCCCATGAGGTAATGTCTCCATTTATTTAGAGCGTGTACTATGGCTGCCAACTCCAAATCACGAGTTTCATAGTTCCTTTCGTTCTCTTTCAACTTTCTGGATTCATAACAGATTACAAATCCATTCTGACTAAGGACTCCTCCCAGTCCTTCTTTGCATGCATCTGTGCACACCAAACAATATTCATTTGGATCTGCAATCCTCAGGATTGGAGCACTGGTTAACAATTGCTTCAATTTCTGGAAGCTTCTCTCACAATCCTCTGTCCAATGAAACTTCTTCTCCTTCCTTTGCAAGGAAGTGATAAAGTGAGCTATCCTCGCAAACCCCGTGATAAAATTCTTGTAATAACCAGCTAGACCCATAAAGGATCTGACTTTTGTTTAGCGCTAACCATTATTTGATGGCCTCAATCTTCTTAGGATCTACAACTATCCCTTCCTTCAAAATAATATGCCCCAAGTAATGGATCTGCTCCTGATAAAACGAGCACTTGCTCAACTTGGAATATAGTTGGTGCTCTCTTAGCACCTGCAACACCATCCTAAGATGTTGTTCATGCTCTTCCTCCGACTTGGAATACACTAGAATGTCATCCAGGAATACTATGACAAACTTGTCTAGATAGTCCCTGAATACACCATTCATCAGGCACATAAAAATAGTGGGTGCGTTTGACAGCCCAAACGACACCACTATGAACTCATAATGACCATACCTTGTTCTAAAGGCGGTATTGTTGATGTATTCATCCTGTATCCTTACCTAGTGATATCCCGACCTGGGGTCTATCTTCTAAAATATCTTCGCATCCTTCAACTAATCAAATAGGTCATCAATCCTCGACGGAGGATATTTGTTCTTTACAGTTACTTTGTTCAATTGTCTGAAATCAATACACATTCTCAGTGTCCCATCCTTCTTCTTCATGAATAGGACCGGGGCACCCCAAGGTGACACACTTTGGCATATATACCCCTTCTTCAGAAGTTCTTCAAGCTCCAGTTGCAGTTCTTTCAGCTCCAACATACTCATTCTGTAAGGAGATTTCGACACTGGAGTTACTCCAGGCATCAAGTTTACAGAGAAGTCAATATCTCTTTTCAGAGGTAGTCCAGGTACCTCTTGAAATACATCTTCAAACTCCTTTAGTACTGCATGATCTCCAATCTTTGATATATCATCCTTAGATGCTTCCTCCACATGGGTTGCAAATAATTGATAGCCTTTTTTGTAGCACTTCTTCAGCTGCATTATTGAGATTTCTTTGATAACAACAACTCTGGGAATTCCTTGGACTGTTCTCCGATTCTCTTCCTCATCCAGGAAAGTGAATTCCTTATTATGACAGTCCAAGATGGCATGGTGCTGGTCCAACCAGTCCATCCCAATTAGACATTCATAAGAACCTAAAGGCAGAACATTCAATTTAGCCTTTGTGCTCAATCCATTCATGTCCACAGGACAAGACTTAACCAACTCAGTGACCTTCCTCTTGGTTCTTGTAGCCAACTGCACTAACCAAGACTTTTCATGTTTGCTTCTCGAAAAATGAAAACTTTCCACCACTCTAGGATCTATATAACTATGGCTAGCCCCTGAATCAATTAAAATAGTAAATGGTTGGTTGTTAATCATACCTTCCACTTCAATCATGTGTGACTGATATTCAACTTGCTTGTTGTCCAGGGCTACGTACATCCTTGGCATTCTACTTCCCATGTCCTCCACTGTTTCATCTTGTTGTACATTGTGGACAATTCTCACTTTATCATTTATGTGGGGGCAATCTATGTACCTATGGTTTTCTTTACAACCCCAACATTCCATAGGTGGCGGTCTTGGCATTTTCCCACCTACTTCAACCTTCTCGGGCTCTCTAAAAGATTGTTGTCCTTGAGAACTATTTCTGAAAAAGGGTGTCTTAATTCCCTTCTTCCTCTGATCCATCTTGAATTTCTTCTTGTCTTCCCAAGCCTTCCGGAAAGTAGGATTCTCTCTTTGTTGCTCATATAAGCATTTTTCTCTTCTTATCGTTTCTTCCATATTTTTTGGGTCATCATATTGGATCTTGTCCCCAATGGAAGGTGGTAGTCCACTCAGATACCTTTGAATTTTGACAGTCTCATCCTTGATGACCGGAACATACTTCAGTAATTCCAAGAACCTTCATTCGTATTCATCAATGGTCATGCTACCCAACTTGAGTTCAAATAACTCTTTCATCTTTCTGTCATAGTATCTTTTAGTCAAGTATTTCTTCTCGAAATATCTCTTGAATTATTTCCAAGTGATATATTTATCTCTAATGTGTTGCACCTGCACAAAATGATCCCACCACATGGATGCCTTTCCCTTCAGTTGATACATTGCAATTCTTCCTTCTGCATGAGAGGAATTATTCTGCAGCTGGAAATATTTCCTCATGCCAAGCAACCATGTCTCGACATATTCCTCTTTCTTATGTTCTCCATCAAACATCGGAGGCTTAATCTTGTTCATTTCACCCTTCAGTTCATCCACTCCAGATATCATGTGCTTTCTGGTAGGAGATGGGCTTGAACTACTGTGTGCCCTCCTCTTGGAGTGACCTTGGGAGTGATGATGGTGTTTACCAACACTCCTTTATCTTCTTCCCTCAGAAGTTAGGTGACTCTCGGTTTTTCTCGAGTCTCTCTCCTGGTCCAACTTCTTTTCTATTCTCTCCAGACTCTTCATCAACTTTAAGTTGAATTCACTTTGTTTTTCTTGAGCTTTCCTGAGATTTCTGCTATCTGTTCGGTGAGTTTGGGCATCTTTCTACAATTTTTCAATAATCATCATCATATGCCCTTGCTTATCTATCTCTTCTCCATGCCCATTGGAGTTCGACCCTTCAACTCCCAAATGAACATCCATCCCTTTAGCCTCGTTCTCTGAACTGGAAGCATTATGCGTCTCTTCCATTTCTTTTTCACTCAGTGGCAATTCTACTCAGTTCTGGCACTCGCTAAACTTCCGCAAACACAATGTGCAGACAACCGGAATTTGTCAGGCCATTATTCCTTAACAAATCCCACAACATTCATAAACAAATCTGAATTAAGAAATTGTTCAGATTTCATGAATTTTTCGAGCTCTACTCGGCTCTGTAACAATCCTTTGGGCTCTAGCCCCTTCTCTCTTAATCCCCAACCCACGTGATCACGGGTCATGACCACTCTCTTATCAAACAAGGCGCTTCGCGACTTCGCATTTCGGGAGGTTTCAAAGTGTTAGGATCAAGAAATGTCCATTTTTCACTATATATTTTTCTCATTCAACCTTATCATTTCTATGCTAAAATGCCTAATATCATGTTTGCTAAGACCTTTTTCCCAAGGTATGAATCATTGATCTTGCTTTTGTATTATTATTTACTTAACATGTTTGATTGGTAGTGTTTCTCATATTTTACCCATGAATGTTCAACTAATGATCAAAATGTGTAGATTAAAGAAAAACAACCAAGTCTTGAAGAAAGATCATTGCTATTACATCAACTGTTACAACTATGCGCCAGTTCTGCATGTTGTTACACGACTACAACAACTGCGCACCTTTCTTGGAAGTTGTTACAACTGCTGCAACAGATTCTGACTGATCCTGAAAGCTGGTATATCATTCAAATACGTATCCTAAAGACGGATTCTCAAGGTTGTTACACGTTTTGTCTCACGCTGGTGGTCAAGATCATTTCCAGATTTTGTGAAGATGACAGATCTTTTATATCATACAAACAGCTTGAGAATCTCTGATTCTCAAGGCTGTTATGAGTATGTTTCAACTGAATATCTCTGTCTTTAAATAACAGATCTTTTGTAATCATTAGGGAGTCGATATTATCTGTGGAACAGAGAGTGAAGTGAATCATTTTGTATCTAAACATTTTGGCGATTTAATGAAGAAGTGATTTGAGTTTCTCCAACCCTCTGTTGTGAGTTTTAGATTAACTACTTTGATTGTTTACAGTTGTGTGATTTATCTGTTTATGCATTGCTAGAATACATTTGTTGTTACAGTTCAGTCCCCTTCTGTTAATGAGCATCAATGTGTCTCATGAGAGTTAGAATCAATTGTTGAATAATGTTGGAGAATTGCTTTGAGAGTTAATTCCTTTTCTACATTAGATTAAATATATGTTTTCAAGCAAAAGTAAATAGAAGTGTGAATTCCCTTTCTGCAATTAAGTATACTTCCTTTCAACAATAAGCACAGAACTTCCTTCTGCAAGAGTAAATAGAAAATTAGAATAGATTAGATAATCCAGGATTTTTATACACTCATCAAATGCTACTCCTGGAAATTAGATTTCAATTATGCAAGTGTGACTACAATTATGCAACAATAGATTAGAACTCCAGCTGTGTCAACAACGTGTGTTAGTGTTTATCTTTTCAATTCTATTTCTTTTAGTGTTAATTCACCTTACTGCAATTTGATTAGTGTTTGCGTTCATAATCTAGCATGGACTGTGCACAATTATCTAACAATAACAAAACTTCCCTAGGTTTGACAATTTATATTGAACACCTTAATTATCTATTTATTTAGACAATTAAAGTGCCCAACATTTTGGCTTCGTTGCTGGGGAAGATAAATATAGATTATTATAAGCACATTAGTTTTTTTTTCTTAGGAATGAGTAGTATGCATGAATCAAGGAACAAGAGGACGTATCCCCAAAAATACTAACCCTATAGGTACTAGAGGACGTGGTGGAAGGAATCCTTCACTGGGAAGGCCAACCTTTGTTGATGAGATTATAGCCAGAGTAGATTCTTCTTCGGGATCTATATTTCGCCCTTCAAATCCTCCAAGAAAACATATTCCTTAGTCATCAGAACTACCCCATTTTGAAACATCGTTTTCATCAGGGACTAAAGCTGAAGCTGAAGATTTGTCACCAACAAGTCAGCACACAACACTAGAGAATATTGAAGATCAATCAAGTGTATCTCGGAACAGGGAAAAGCCAGAAGAAGTTGTTTATCATATCAACGAACATATAGTCACTAAAGAGGAGTGGGACACTTTCCGTATTGATTGGAGAGAAAGAGCACGTATGGAAAATCAAGGAGATAATGAAGAAGAGCTCCATCGTGAGGATCTAGTGAACAATGAAGATCAGATAAATGATGAAAATACTATCTCTACCCTACTCTTTCCTATTACTAATATTCCCACATAGGGGATAGCTCCTATGAAGAACATACCTCTCTCAGCCCTACCAAATTTCCATGGATTATCTATTGAGGATCTAGATGAGTTTTTGTTTGAATTTCTACAGCCTGGATGGATTTCTTATTTTTAGAAGCTGCAGGGGTTTAATGAAGCAGAGGTATTGGAGTTCAGTCAAAATATCACAAAAGGGTATTAAATGGTGCACGAGGTGAGGATTCTAGTGACAGAGGAAACCGTGGCTATTGTGATAGGGTTGCCGACCACAGGAGAAAGGTGGTTTAGCAGAAAAGCACATCTTGCCGAAGCATAGAAGGGTTTTCTCATGGACGATGAGCAAGTTCAGACCAAGGGTCGAGGTGTATATGTAAGTTTCTTTACCATACCATGGGGGAAAGTATCAGAATTTATAAAAAGGTACATTACATGCGAGGGAAAATATCAAGTAGTTTATTTTTTTTGATTTTATCCTATTGTCACATTTAAGACATCAGAAGTTAATAAACATTCAGTATTACCTTCTTCATTCCTTACATAATATGGCTCACTTTGTCAAAAGATCAAAGAATCCCAATAATTGTCTTTCCAATCACATACTGATAGGGTTGTTGATTCATAGAGGAATGGAAATTCCTAATGACCCATTACCTGAAGTAGAAGAACAACCAAATTTTGTGCCTGCTGTTATGGCCGAACCAGAACAACTAAACCCTATGCCTGCAGTTGTGATTGAGCCAGCAGTTGAAAACCCAATACTTGGACCAAGTCACGAGCCTCAGCCCTCAGCTGCAACAATAGTTGAAAACCCAATACCTTGAGCAGGTCATGCGCCTCAACCCTCAGTTGCAATCGCAGTTAAATCCCCCACTGTAATTGCCAGTACATAGACTCAGAGAAGAAAATGAAAAACCAGAAGCAACTATAATGCCACTCAGAGAAGCAAACACAAAACCAGAAGCAAATCTAAGAGTTGAACCAAAAGAAACTCAAAACCCTCCTGTTGTTGCAACATAGTGTCCTGATTTTGTTGATGCTCAGACCCTGCCAGATTTTGACATCAATGATACAAACCTGAGTGAGCGGCTAATTGATTTTATGGAGATACGTATCGCAGGTTTTACCTTGTCCAAGGAATTTCAAGAAACCATTTTGTCACTGCAAACCGAATGTAAACGAATTGCAACAGAATCATCGGCTTTGCTTGATGATTCAGTGCATCACTCGTCGAGTGACGAAGTACAGATTATAAAAAACCCCAGCATTGCAGATTTTCCTCCTTGTTTGGGGTTTGAAGAACACCCTCCTTATCCTAAAGCAAAGAAAAGGAAAGCCCCTGCTTTTGTCTCTACATTACCTAGGAGGAGAACTAGGTCAACAAGGTCTACTGGAGCAGCAATTGGATGGATGCATATTGAACATGCAATACCCATTCTTCATCCATTATCCTCCATTGTTAAAGAAGTGACTGTTACACAAAAATTAGTCCCTTCCAACAACATGATTGTGACACAAGAACCAGCCTCTTCCCAGAACTTAGTTGTTACATAAGAACCAACTTCCCAGGAAGAGACTGTCCCACAAGAACTAGTCATGCCAGAATTAATTGTTACACAAGAACCAGTCATGCCAGAATTAGTTGTTACACAAGAACCAGCTACCCAGGAAGAGACTGTCCCACAAGAACTAGTCATGCCAAAATTAGTTGTTACACAAGAACCAACTATCATCAATGTATCTGCCACACAAGAACTAGTTACACAAAATAGAGAGGGTAATGGCGATGTGCCACTTGCTCAGCTGTTTTCTCAAATTGAGAAGAAGATACAGGGTACAAAAAATTCCAGGATTACTGAACTGATGAAGGAAAATGAAAGCCTCAAAGGTGAGTTGGATTCCCTAAAGAAGGAATTGCAGGTTGCTCGACATAAAAATCCAGAGGAGTCAACTTTGGATATATTAGCACATGCAACAAATGTTATGAATGAAAATAGAGAGAACATGTGTTATGAATGTGGTAATATTTACTTTCAGGTAGGGTATAAAATAGTGAAAGTACCAGTCACTGGTCATGCTAAGGAACCAACCAATCTCTCAGTCAAGACATAATATGACCTTACTGCTCCACAAGAACTAGTAAGGCATAAGAGATCTCAAGGTAATAGAGTAGTTGTTGGTTTACCATCAACTTTTACACAAGAACCTCTGTTACACTTACACATTGTAACTCAAGCAACTCAAACTGATTATGTTCTTGAAGACAAAGAGACTCAAACAGATTTTTGAAACAACAGATGTTGGGGTACACACAGGTGATTTGATTGTTTTTTCCCATACTGGTACTTAGTAATTGGTCTTAGCAATTTGCACTGGAAGATTCACTTCCCTGGCTTAGATTCAGAGTAAGGCTTGAATGTGGATTCCATGAGGACGTGTAATGTCTTTAGTTGGGGGGCATGTTAGGATTCAGAAATGTCCCCTTTTCACTATATCTTTTGCTCATTCAACCTTATCATTTCTATGCTAAAATTCCTAATATCATTTTTGCTAAGACCTTTTTCCCAAGGTATGAATCATTGATCTTGCTTTTGTATTCTTATTTACTTAACATGTTTGATTGGTAGCGTTTCTCATATTTTACCCATGAATTTTCAACTAATGATGAAAATGTGTAGATTAAAGAAAAACAACCAAGCCTTGAAGAAAGATCGTTGTTGTTACACCAGTTGTTACAGCTGTGCACCAGTTCTGCATGTTGTTACATGACTACAACAACTACGCACCTTTCTTGGAAGTTGTTACCACTGATGCAACAGATTCCCATTGATCCTGGAAGTTGGTATATCATTCAAATCTGTATCCTAAAGACGGATCCTCAAGGCTGTTACACATTTTGGCTCATGCTGGTGATCAAGATCATTTCCAGATTTTGTGAAGATGACATATCTTTTATATCATACGAATAGCTTGAGAATCTATGATTCTCAAGGTTGTTTTGAGTTCGTTTCAACTAAATGTCTTTGTCTTTAAATAACAGAGCTTTTGTAATCATTAGGGAGTAGAGATTAGTTGTGGAACAGAGAGTGAAGTGAAGCATTTTGTATCTGAACATTTTGGTGATTTAATAAAGAAATGATTTGAGTTTCTCCAACCTACTGTAGTCTTTTCAAGTGGATTCAGTGAGAAGGAAAGGGCCCACCTTCCTCACAGACTCCCCTTTATTGTGAGTTTTCGATTAACTGCTTTGATTGTTTACAGTTGTGTGATTTATCTGTTTATGCATTGCTAGAATACATTTGTATTACAGTTCAGTCCCCTTCTGTTAATGTGCATCAGTGTGTCTCATGAGAGTTAGAATCAATTGTTGAATAATGCTGGAGAATTGCTTTGAGAGTTAATTCCTTTTCTGCATTAGATTAAATATTTGTTTTCAAGCAAAAGTAAATAGAAGTGTGAATTCCCTTTCTGCAATTAAGTAGACTTCCTTTCAACAATTAACACAGAAATTCCTTCTGCAAGAGTAAAATAGAAAACTAGAATAGATTACATAATCCAGGATTCTTATACACTCATCAAATGCTACTCCTGGAAATTAGATTTCAATTATGCAAGTATGACTACAATTCTGCAACAATAGATTAGAACTCTAGTTGTGTTAGCAACTTGTGTTAGTGTTTATCTTTTCAATTCTATTTCTTTTAGTGTTAATTCACCTTACTACAATTTGATTAGTGTTTGCTTTCATAATCTAGCATAGACTGTGCACAATTATCTTACAATAACAAAACTTCCCTAGTTTTGACAATTTATATTGAATACCTTAATTATCTATTTATTTAGACAATTAAAGTGCCCAACACAAAGCACTTCACAACAATTTCCTGAATTCCAGACTAACGAACTCACGATGTAGGGAGGATCAACCGTCCACGCCTACCTAACATCCAACGACTAACACTTGCTATGGAATCTCAGGCATCTGAGTTCCGGTACTTTGGGACTTCAGAAGATTTCACATCCACACACCTCGAACACTTCCACGTCACCTTAGGTGACGTCATTACCTTACATCACTTAACGTTTTCCCAATTGTGGGGGCATAAAATAGTGGTTTTGGAGTAACCTTCCCTTCATTCCACAATTCTCCCGACGCTGACACGTAACCCCTCAGTGAAACCATGGTTTGGATTGCGGGACCGCCTTGGATAATTATCTTTTGTGCAACTTGGGTCCCCGCAATGTCTCCTAGCCGTTGATCTTGATGTATCATGATCAATTCCATTGTGGGTCCTCTGACCCTTAACTACATTACGTAAACTCGGTCCCTACTAACCTTGCTCACACAAGATGCCACATGGTGGAATACTAGCGACGTCAGCCTTCCCCACCACGTCTACTCTTTCGCTTCGGAACTTCGGACTTCGGGAGTTTGTGCAACGACACATCCCACTTTTCCCGATAGCTGAACTCCCGAAATTACAATCTTCTCTTCTGCTTGATCCAAAAATCAATCTCTTTTCTCCATATCTACGGTGTAGATCTCCCTCAAGACTTCGGGGTTTCAGGCGTTTATGCCTCAGTGCACCCTGCTTCTCTCGATTGCCGAACTCCGAAGGGATTCTAGGATAACCCTCTTGTACCTTCTCCAGATATGACAGTCATACTAAATTTCCCTTCCATCCGAACAGATCCTATGGCTCCAACGCCCCAAGTGTTGAGCGTTCTCTCTCTGTGGTCAAATACCACTCCTACTGCGGTTTTATTCTACCGCTACTCCTCCTGAGCTTTATAACACAGCCAATGTAACCCCTTGGCACTCAGAAACAATCTAAGGTTCGAAATTGGTTCCTTCGAACACCATTTCCACTCGAAACCTTGGGTCAAAAGACCACTTATCCGGCCCATCCAGGCTCAACATTGAAAACATGGCTCTGATACCATATTGTAACATCCCCGTCCATCAACCCACTTGCTGGGAAACACTACTTCACGGAAACATTCTCATACTTAAATATATAACATGCATTATTTATAAAGAATAAGCATTAAATCAAATTAAGACATTTGACATGGATTTACTATTTTCATATAGACTTAAACAGAATTAACAACAATTCAAACTAGCAACGAAATACATGATAATATTACAAGTATCACAGAACATGCATTTTAATTAAGTACATAATTAAAACACATAATGATACTTATCTTTGAAACTGTAATACACCACCAACTACGTGCAAACCTTCCACGA